>PNEQ01117243.1:0-23676 GCA_003012365.1 Medauroidea extradentata | reverse complement strand
ACATTGCGGTCGTGTGGTGAGTCCGCTTAAGTGACGGCATTAACAACGAGAAATGGGTGAGTCTCCCCTGCTTGTTTCTGAGCCGGCCCAAATTGTCGCCCTGAAGGTCCACCCAACTGGGGCAAATAGCCAACTTTAGCTTCCCTCTTTTCCTGTGTGTCAAGCGGAGCCGTTAACGAGGCCGGGAGAGCCGCATAACGGCAAACGATGTCAAGGTGCCTGGAATTGCGCAGGCCGATGTGCTGATTAAAAATTAAGGTCGCCCTCAGACAAGGAGATTGTCTATATAATCTTCTGATTTCCCGGATATTGCTGGAGACTAACTAAACCCTTTATGAGTGTTATGAGTGTTGTTAAGGTTTTGTGGTGGAAAACTCGACGCATTTGATATTGTAATTGTAATAAGTATCTGGCCCTTTATTGTCTATGTGGTGGGCAGTTGACAGGTTTTGAGAGTGTGTAAAATTGAACTGTTCGCATTTAACACCCATTTGGATGTATGCTTAACATTGTAACGTCTTGTAAATGTAAAAAAATACCTGAATATATATAGGTGATTAGTGATTTTGCCCGAGTTTTCTTTGTTCAAGAATGCAGTTACTTTACCCTTGCAACCTACATCTATAAGGATAGGTAGGAGTGTTGCTGAGTCTTGCCCTGTTTGTGTGAGCTTATCCGTGGGGTTAAGCCCTCGGAGTGTTTGTTTTTTTGAGGCCTTCGGCTGAGTAGAGAGTATATTGGGCCATTTAACGGCTCACCGTCACCCTAAAGGCATACTACAATGTAGTAGATGTTAGGGCATGTAGCAGGTGCTTGCAAGGCCACGACAGTGTGTTGCTGGTGTGCCGGCAATCATGCCACGAATAAGTGTAAGGCTTCTGCGCTCTCTGCAGCAAGTCTCACGTGGCTAATTACCGTGGCTGCGAGGTGCATATGAAGGCTAAAAATTCTCGTAGGCCAGCTGAACAGCGACCTAAGAGACAGCCACAGCTGACCCAGTCGCAGAGAGACCAGCAATACTTTGCTAGTCGGCGAGCTGGTAATTATCCAAGGCAGTTTCGAACTAGAGACCCTCAGCCCAGGAAACAGGCAGAGAGGCCTAACTCGAGCCACGAGCAGAACAGCCAGGATGAAGGCTGGCACAAGGTAGGGAAAGGCAGAAAAACCCAGCGACCTCCCCTCCCTCCGCCCCAGTGCCCAGCAACACAGACGAACAGTGAAACTCGCAGGGGCAACAAAAACCAAAATAACAAGCCAAAAGGTGAGAGCAGGGAATCGAACCCATGATCCCCACCCACAGCCGACCAGACTACCTCCTCAAAAGCCAGGAAGGGACCCAGTTATGCCAGTAATGTAACTGGGGAAGTGATGGAAACAGGCACAATGGAGACTGAGCCAGCACCTATTCCCAGCCCAGTGCAACATGCTGTAGACAGGTCGCGAGAGCAGACCCCGCCGAGGCATGGACTCGAGTCGGTGGCTATACAGGCACCTGCCTCTCCCTTCCACGCTCGATCGACCGGCATACAGACCAGCCCACCCCCCTCCCCGCTGACCCGCATTCCAGTTGCGCCGCAAAACCAGCTACCTGCACCATTGTTCATGGCCCAGCAAACAACGGTACCAACCCTGCCTTACCCGCCCCAGCGCGAAACAGTGCAGTCACTAGCCGACACTGTACAGAGTACAGACAGGCTACAAATTGCGCTCTCTCAGGTTCGCGACGGAAATAATATTGTAAGCGCTATCACCTACTCACTATGCAACATGCTAGAGGCTTGGTAAACCCCTGGTCTCTCTGAAGTTCACCGCATAAATCTTGTGCTGAATTTCACACAACAGCTGTGTGACCTATTCAATAATAGTCCACACCAATAATCCCCGCAGGTCCTTCAAAACTTACGCACTCCATTCCAGAGGCTACTCTTCTGGAATGCAAGAAGACTACTTGAGAAGGAAGCCGAATTCTCAGACTTCCTTTTTAGGCATGAAGTACAGTTGGCAGCAGTGAATGAAACGCACTTGCTCCAAACTGACAAATTGCGCTTCCCCGGATATGTTATCCACCGAAAAGACCGCGAAGGTCGCTATGGGGGGTAGCTATCATTATTAAAAATAATATAGCTCATACTATAGCTCCAGTCCCACAGCTGTCGTGCACTGAAGCTGTCGCTATTAAGCTGTCAGTATGTGGCAAGCCACTGACTGTAGTATCAGTGTACTGTCGCACTAGCCAGCTAACTAACCAGGATTTATCTAGCTTATTAGGCCCTCTGCAGTCTGCCTTAATACTGGGAGACCTTAATGCTAAACACCCTTCCTGGAACTCAAGAGTAGCCACGACTAATGGCAGTAGGCTATATACCCACCAGTTGTGCCATGACTATATGGTGTGTGCGCCAGACACCCTGACCTGGTATCCTGATGATGTAGGCAACAGGAAGCAACCAGACGTACTAGACGTAACTATTTATAAAAACATAAGCTTTTTGTATGAACTAGAAGTACTACATGAGCTTACGTCTGACCACTTGCCAGTCCTCCTGCTAATAGAGAACACAAGAGCAACTGCCAATCAAATGCGCACTGCTCTCCAGTACTCTAAAGCAAACTGACCCGCCTTGCAAGACTACATGGAATGGGAGCTGAACACTCCAGAGCATATGGATTCCCCTGAGCAGGTTGATGAGTGCATTGCTACACTAACTAGCACAATAAAGACTGCAATTGATAGGTTTATCCCTAGAAAGGCATATGTATCCAAGCCAATAACACTGCCACAACATATTCGTGACTTAATTACAGCCCGCAACAATGCCGCCGGCACTGGCAACAGACAGGGTCCCTTCATCATTACAACTGTTTCCGAAGACTACAGGATCAGATAAAGAATGAAATATTCAATCATAGGTGTGCAGAGTGGCAAGACAAAGTTTCTGCCCTCAGTACAGAGGACAACAGCCTGTGGCGAATGACACGAGGCTTGTTAAATAAACCTCTCCACATGCCCCCCCCTAAGGGCCCTGATGGCGAGGCCTATTCACCCCAGGAAAACGCAACACTGCTAGCAGACATACTAGCAGCTTCATTCCAGCCCAACCAGGATCCCTAAGACCCTGATCACACCAGGAACATTGAGGAGAGAGTCGCTATACTCATGGCGGAGGTTCCTAGAACAATGCCTGTGTTGACCGATGGGACTGAAATTAAGTGTATTGTCCACAGACTGACACTGCACAAAGCCCCTGGATATGACTGCATTCAGGCCGTTGTACTTAATAAGCTGCCCCAGTCAACCCTAGATGCTATTGTTGAGTGCATCAATGGCATAATGCGCACTCATCACTTCCCTGACCAATGGAAGTCTGCACACGTCATTCTCTTCCCCAAGCCATGGAAGGATGCCACTCTCCCCAAGAACTATAGGCCAAATAGCCTACTAAATGCCCTGTCCAAACTCGCCGAGCGCATCCTGCTCAGCCGGATTCAGATGCACCTTGGACAGAATAACATCCTGCCAAATGAGCAATTCGGCTTCAGATGCAGTCACTTTACAACACAACAGCTTGTTCGTATTGTAGAGCACATAACGCAAGGCTTCAATCAATGCAGGTACACTGTCGCTGTATTCCTCGACATAGAGAAAGCATTTGACAGAGTATGGCATGCCGGGCTAGTGTATAAAATGCACAGAGCGAACATTCCCGACTGCTATATAAAATTAGTGCATAGCTACTTAAGTGAATGCAGCTTTGTAGTTATGCTACCTGGAGCAAGGTCAGACCCTTACCCTATTAGAGCAGGAGTGCCTCAGGGCTCCATTGTCGGCCCAGTATTGTTTAACATATACATAGCTGACATATCCACCATTTCCGCAACCCAGCTTGCAAGCTATGCAGATGATACAGCTGTGTTTGCAACTTCTTGGCATACCTCACTTGCTGTGGCCAAAGTACAAGAAGCATTACAGGCCCTGGAGGCCTGGTTCACACTCTGGCGCATCAAGATAAATGTAGGCAAGTCAGAAGCAGTTGACTTTGCCAGAAGAAAAATTCTTCCAACTCTTCCCCAGACCTCCCTGTTTGGCACGCCAATCGAGTACCAACCCAAGGTTAAATATCTTGGAGTCATGCTAGACTCCAAACTAACCTGGAAGGCTCATACCAATGCTAAGCTACGGCAGGCAATTGCCCGTCTAGCCCAGCTATACCCTCTCCTCAATAACAGCCACAATCTGAGCAGTAAATCTGGGATCAGATTGTACTCAGCCCTAGTTAGACCTATATTGACATATGCAGCTCCAGCCTGGGGATATGCTGATAAGTGTCATATGCACCCACTAACAGTGCTCCAAAACAAAGCCCTCAGAAGGGCCGCAGGAGAACCAAGATATACGCCCAATGTAGTCCTCTACAATGAGCTGAAATATCCCTGGCTCACAGACCATATCCAGCACTTGACTCGCAACTTCTACAAAGCTGCGGCCAAGTCTACTAATCCCCTAGTGCTCGCACTAGGGAACTATAACCCAGCGGTGCGCATGATGCACAAAATGCCGAAACACATATTGTGCGAAAAAACCTTCGAAAGATCACCAGGGTGGAGAAGGAGCCGACTCCAAGAAGAAGTCGAACCAACCTGGGAATCAAGAAAAATTCGCCAATTGCCCAAGCGAGAACTGCAAATGGCTTAAATATTCTAATGCATCGCGGTATCAGCCATGGCATTTCGCAGAGAGCATATGGCCCAGCAAAGGCTCTCGTATTGCACAACCGAGCCATGGCTGCACATAATTAGATTTGCACTGACCTTCTATCAATGCATCGCGGAATCAGTAATGGCACCGCAGAGAGCGCATGGCCCAGCGAGGGCTCTCGTCTTGCACAACTCAGCCATGTCTGCATGATAGGTATAAAGCAATTAGAAATGCTTTGATCATCCATCAATGCATCGAGAAATCAGTCATGGCACCACAGAGAGCATATGGCCCAGCGAGGGCTCTCGTACTGCACTACCTAGCCATGACTGTGTGATAGGCGACAAGAACCTCTTACCTAAAATGGGACCGCGGGCACTCGTGCCTGCCCTTCGGGAAACTTAGGTTATTTCCCCTAGGTTAAGTAGAGCTAAGCTTAATTTATGTTTTTCTTTTACAGCTGGATCACGAGCCCTGCCTGCTCGTCTTTAATTTTCGCCTTCTAACACAACTAACAAAGCATGTTACACATAGCATGAATTCTATCTTTTCTTCCTAGTATGGAGAACCCACCTCGCATGTCTATCGTCATGGGTTTTCCTCCGGCGACCTCGCGGGTTTATTATGACCCTCTACGGGATTAGCTGCCAGTTAAATCTGAGGGAAGCGCCAGGCCACAAACGCTGGTTTGGCACTTCATAACCTCACAGTGGCCATTTGAGCCATGTTTCTCCCTAACCCAAGCTGCATGCAGTAGTTAGAGCGTATTGACCGCAGGCCTGGCACGCTGCTACCCCTCCCACTCACTCCTAACTCGTAGTAGATAGACACAACCTAGAGAGTGTCCCTTCTGGGCCACCAAAAAAAAATGCTGTGTGCCATAGATGAATATATGAGAAAGTTGTTCTTTGGAACTCGAGTGGTTGCACTGAACTGTAGTAAAGAACAGAAGTTGTGCATGCGATCACGGTCGTAGAAGTACAGGTCTGGACACTAGCCTATCTACCAATGCTATTGAGTAGACCCCGTTATGACTGAAAGTGCCACTAGCAATGAAGTGTTGTTTTAACATTGGAGTATAGCGTCTTACTAGCAGTTCTCCAAGCAGCTCCGACACGAGTTTGCTCCTTGTAGATCCATTAACACAATGTTAAAACAACCCCAGCGTGCCAGTGGCGCCAATTAGTCATAATGGGATCAATTTTCAACTCCAGTGTCCAGACCTGTTGCTCTATGGTCGTGCATGCGATCACAAAATGGACATGTAAAATAAAGAATGCACTGTGAGATTAATTATTATAAGAAATTAATTACACTGTTCACTATTTAGAAATTATACACAGTAATATATAAACATGGATTTAAACACACGAACTATTTACACTATTTACATATGTCCTGGATGGCTCCTGTGGCCTCGGCATTTCTGTGCATGGCCACAGAAGATGTCGGAAAGGCTATGCGATGCATCGGGCGACACAAAATGGTAGAAAACGAGGTCAATAAGGGCTTAGAGGGAAACATCGGACGGCGTCAAAAGCAAGCTCAATGTAGCTGATATGATAATTAGCTAGCTTAACCTTTGTACAGATGCTCGTCATAATAAGGCAATTGCTCTACCATGATATAAGATAGTATGAAAAATACGATGTTATGACCATAAACAAAGTTTAAAGTCTACTAAGAGTATTATTTCACAAAATAGGTTTGGTACAAAATGTTTTATGGTCAAACCTTCAAAAACTGAATTCTATACCTGAATACTCAGATGTAATACATAAGCTGAATGTAATGCACCTCAATATCCAATCAATAAAAAATAAGTCCAATGAACTTGAAGTTTATATTAACTTTATTGAGTAGCATTCTAGGCCACAAATTTTGTGTTTTTCTGATCATTGGCATACAGGTGGTGAACTTAATTTAAATGGTTAACAAATTCTGTAACTGTAAGCACCTTTTGTAGGGAATCAAGATATAGAGGTAGCTGCCTAATGATAGATAATAGCCAACTTCAGTATACTAGAGCTAACGAAGTAGTCAAAATAAAAGACGGTAGTGAACAAGGTACCATTGAGTGTGCTGCTTTAGAAATAATCGCTAATGATTGAAAATATGTTATTGTATCTGAAAATAGACCACCTAGTGGTAATTTAAATAAGTTTACGAAGAAGATGCAATTAATACTAAATATAGGTTTTAAGTATAGCATTAATTATAAAATTATACTCTGTGGTGATTTAAGTATTGATTTTAATTGTGATTCAGCAGCAAAGCAACAGTTAATTAATATTTTTAATGAATATGATATTGTAAATTAAAATCTATGCTTGCGCATCTCCTTTAACTGTATAGTTTTAAACACTCACTGTCTTCCGTCATGAAGGCACCATTAGGTGCAGGAGTAGTAGGGAGCCAATCACAAACTGGGAACTGTGACATCATGCCAATGTGGTCCCAGGGAGGTGTGGTCACCAACTTGAGCTCACAGTCTTTCGCCGGAATTCTTGAAGCCATGTTGCAGCTGATTCCAGCACCCACTGACAGCCCCGCACGAGATGTTGACTGCGACCATCGCCTCGCAGTCCTCCAGTATAGGCTGGGAGGTACACTGGCCCCATACCAGTGCAATCATCGATGACAGTACTTTCTGCAGGTAAGCAGCAACATCCAATTACTCAGCTTATGGATTTCTAAACGCCCTCGAAAGTTTTAAACATCGGGCGACATAAATATTGAATTTTCTCTGGAATATGTTGCGATCGGGACAAGTTGACCATGACGAGACATAGTTAGAGCATCTCAGTTTGTTGTTAGTCTATTGATTATGTTATCTGTAGATCAAATTTACTATTAAATGTGTATAACATTGTCCAAGCTCGTCTGACCACCATGCACAATTTATAGAAATTCATGTTATGTTAAAAACATATATTAAGAAATTCTTTAAAGATGTACAGTCATTTAATACAGATGGCATAAATTACTTCAACATGCGACTATCTTCTAAAAGTTGGATGTCACTGCATGGGGTAAACGATGTAAATGATAAATTTGATATATTTCTTATCACATTTTTAAGATATTTTGAAGAATCTTTCCCTTGTGAATTAAAGTTGTTTAAATTAAATGGTAAATTGTCTAATTGTCAAACTCTTTGGATAACTGAAGAAATTCTTTATTCTAGTAGAAAGTTATAAGCGTCGTATAAATTGAGTAAACAAGATTTAAGTAATAAATACCATTATGCTTATATCTGGCAAAAAATATACATAAAGCATCATTAAATTAGCAAATGAAAAATATGCAAGTAAAAAAAAATGAAAATTGCAAAAATACCAAAGATATCTGGAGGATTATAAAAAGACATATAGGAGGGGATAATAAAATAGATAATCATATAACACAGTTGAAAATTAATGATGAATTTATTACATCAATTGAATTTACAGCTAATGTTTTAATTCACATATTGTTAATATATGTTCTACACTTGCTTCTACAAATACAACCAGTGCCAAAGACCTAGGTTACCAAATTAACATAAATTTTAAATGCATAGAAAATAGTTTTAAAATACATTCTGTTGATGAGTTTGAAATAGAAAACATTATTAACGACTTTAAAATTAAAAAAAAGTCAAGATATTTGTGGACTTTCTAGTTATACCATACAAGCATGCTGCAAATATATTGTCAAACCCCTTACATTATTGATAAACCAAGCCTTTGAACAAGGTTACCTTCAAGATAAACGTCAGCTTGCAAAGATTCCCCTTATATAAAAAAAGGTGATATGTTAAAAATGGATTCCCCCTCTATATAAAAAGGGTGATAAGTGAAAAATGGAAAATAGTAGACCTATATAGTCTTCTGCCAATAATTTCTAAGATCTATGAAAGAGTCATATATTTAAAATTAGTAAATTATTTGATTAGTAACAATATTATTTGTCCAGAGCAGAGTGGTTTTCAGAAATCCAAATCGACAATGACCTCAGTGTTCCAGCTAACAATAGTTGTACTTGATGCCATAGACAAGGGTGGGGCTGCATATGGCATTTTTTATGACCTGTCCAAGGCATTTGACCTTGTAAAACATGATATATTATTATATAAATTGTTTTATTATGGAATTACAGGTGTTGCTTATAAACTAATTAAGTCTTATATTTTGAATAGGAAACAATGTGTTGAAATTAAAATGGCAATGGCACTTTTTGGTCGGAATGGAAAATGGTCACTGACAGTGTCCCTCAAAGTAGCATTTTGGGCCCTGTTTTATTTCTTTTATACATCAATGATTTACCAGACAATGTAAAACATGACACACTAACTCTTTCGCTGACGATATTAGTCTTATTATCTGTGATAAAAATATCAACACTTTAAAAACAAAATTAAAACAATGCTAGACAATATAACGAACTGGTTTAAAGCAAATAAACTTGTATTAAATGTATCGAAAACTAAATTTATGCAATTCTCTAATATTATAAGTGAAAATATTCCTGTTTTAAATCAATATGGAAATAGCATAATAAAAGAAGCAACTTTTATTACATTTCTAGGTCTTAACATTAATAATAATTTAACCTGGACGAAACATGTTTCATTGTTGGAAAGTAAGTTAGTGACTGCTTGTCATATGTTAAGAATGCTGAAAGTAAATGTTGATTCTATGACCTTGAAACAAGTTTATTATGCATTTTTTAGTTATATTATGAGATAGTAAAAAAATCTTTATAATGCAAAAGAAAGGTATTAGGATACTATCAATCTCGAGCAGCTTAACTTCATGCAGATGCTTATTTACAGTTCACAAGATTCCAACACTTTATAACATTTATTTGATAAATACGCTCAAATTAATTCACTTCAATAAACATTATTACAAATAATAATGTTCACTTCTATTTCACAAGAAATAGTTATAGATTGAGACATATACAACATCATAGCTCTAAGTTTGAAAAAGGTATCTTTTATTCTGGTTTTCAGCTTTTTTATCTATATCCTAAAAATATAGCTGAGGAACCTAACATAAATAAATTTATGAAATTAGTCTGCAGATTAATACACCACCAGTGCTTTTGTAATATTTATGAAATTAAAGATTTTCTTACTAATAGTGGTTAGATAAGCCTGACCTATGGACTGTTAATGTATTGACGTCAGCAGGGCGTCAGCCCCTTTACACCTCACCAGTCTGAGGTAGGTGTGGAAATATTATACTTACAAACTTACACAACAGCGCGACCACGGGGTGAACCAGTGTAGCCCAGTGCCAAAAAGTGTGACCTCCACACCTAAAGGGCAGAGACGTGCCAGCAGAGTGGCCAACATAACAGCAACAGCCACCCCCACATAAATCTCTAGGCAGCAAAGTGTAAATTTACGTAAAGACATGTAACATTAAAATACATGCCACAGCATATGTGTTTTTCAAATTAGCAAGCTATTAGCATGAGCTCACCCTATTTTCCAGACTTTAATGTGCTCCGCACGATTATGCAAGTTCTCATTAGGCGTATTTTAGTGGTTGAATTGGTAGCGGTACCTGTGAACAGAGCAATTTAGCGCTCCTGTTTACAAGGGTGTTTGCAAACATGCTGCAACCAGGCTGAGGGTGTTTGCGCGTTTCTGGCAACCGAGGCAGGAGGAGGGTTACAGGGTTTGTTCACAGGATGTTTACTTTTACTTTTATTTCCTGTTTTGTTTGGAACAAACCTGACATTAAAACAAACTATTTATGTGAAATATGGACGAAACTTAAGTTATTTTAAAATAAAATGATGTAATACTAATTTTTCATATTATGCAGGTGTATAATTAAATTTATTCCTATGTTGTACATGTAAAAAAATAGTGGAAGCCATCTATTTTCCAATAAACGTATTCGTGAAGAAGTATTTTCCTTTATACAGTCCAATTCTATTCCTGATAAGGCATTAGCAATAACACAATTTCGTAACTCCATGGTGGTAGCTATTTATGTTCACTGAAAATTGTATTTTAGCGATTTCTTGTAAATGCAAACAGACTCGGCAAACACTTGCTAACAGCTTGTGACCAATTCAACCACTAAAATACTCCTATTAATTATTGTTTTACAAGTGTAAATGTAATATGTTTCATTTTCTGCAGGACTCGGTTGCAACCATTTTAAATTCTATGTAAAAGTGCCTTGTAACACACATGTTTATTATTGTGACAATTTCATCCCTGTGTTAGGTAATTTCCCTCCGGACAGCTCCCGTGCTGAGCGGAAGCCAGTGGAAAATTCAGTCTTCTTCCAGCGGGCCTTGAGAACGGACGTGCGCATCGGGCGTGTCGCGATCTCGGGGACCTCAACTTTGGCACCTGTCAATCATAGTGTACCGTAAACTTAAATCCTTTCTTTTGCTTGTGCCCCCAAGATACACTGTTCTTCTATTATCACAGCACACCATGCGCCATAGTTTCAGTGTTAGCTAACAGGCGGCTATAAGCCTGCGCCCGTTTAAGTTCCAGGATTCATATTCAGCCTCTGTGTGTCGAATAAACACCGTATTATTCCACCCAAATCTGTTTTTGTGATTTCTTATGTACCCCTCTTCACGGTGGAGTGTTATGGTGATGCCTAAATCCGTCAACATCCAGCATGATCGTACATGTACAGTAACATTTGTGATGATATTTTCATTCTAATACGGTGTACAACCATGTGAGGACCCACGTGCTTGGGAATTGTGAGTGTTCTGAAACCATGTGGGACATTGCCTTCTGCAGGACACTAAAACACTGTCATCACCCTTCGCCTTATCAACTTCACCAACAGGCCATCACGGGTGGGGATTCATGGTGGCCTCAAGACCCATATTTCCATCTAACTTTGAGTTAAGAGTCTCATGTTAGTCCGAGCCATCAGACTAGCTGGTGCTCACTCTCAGATTTTTTCCACTCACCTAGGAACTTTTACGCAGCCGTGATCCCCGGCCACATGAGTATAATGTAATTGATTGTATGAAAAATCTAGTTTTATTAATGTAATTTTTTAACCTGGACTGTTATGTAATAGGTATATTATTATGTTTTTTATGTTTTAATATTTTATAGTTTATAAGAAAAATTCTATTTCCTCTAGTAGTATTACTTACATAGGATCACTAGAATGATGGAAATAAATAAAAAATAAACAAATTTATTTACATTCAGTTAGATCATGTTCGAGATAATTGCTCCAGGTTATGGAACAAGTCAGAAATTTGTAAACAAAGAAAAACATAATAAACATTAAGTTCACACAATATCAGATTACTAAATAATAAGTTACAGAAAACAAATATATAGACTTACAATATAGTAGATCTACAGATACCACTGATGAGTAAAAGTCATAAGGAAGTAAACTGACGCCGTCCGGCATTACCCTCGAGCACTTGTGGCCCTCGCCTACCACTGGTGCGACCTAATGTACGTCACAACATTCCAACATACTCTTTTGGCCCCTCGGCCATACCAAGGCCACGAGCACATGCAGCCAGTCTATATACTACACATGCAGACACAAACTGTCCCACAAATGCTTACCGAACAAATGTGTTAATTGTGTTACTAATAATTATTGTCTTATGATGCACAATCATGCTATAGTTAAAAGTTGTGTCCATGCTATGTAGCGTAAGCACCATTTCTCAAAATAATCATATTTTGGCCACAGGGCCTCAAAACACTTTAAAAACATATGGAAGCAAAGAAGTATTATTAGATTTATGTTCAGAGTGTCACTTTGTAGTCTTATTATGTGCAACTCATGTAATTCTCATTTCACCTGAGAGAATTTAGGTTTTGGCGCACCCAGTTAGCCGTTGCTATCCAGGTTGCGCCAACACTCGTCAGTTCTCTCTCAAGCTGGCACATTGAACGGTCGTGTCATGCGGCTCGGCGGGTTTCAACTCTTGCAACCGACCACTTAGTTACAATAGCGTAAGTTTAATTATTCTAGAACAACTTTTGTGTCTTTCGCCTCCCGAGTGCACCGTCTCCCTGAGAGAATCTAGCCCGACCAGATTTTTAACTTCACATATACTTTCCACTCCCGCGAGGCATCTTTTTGTACAGCAAGCTAGTCTTTGCAGGGCTCACAGCAGCATGTCCGCTTCACTATTGTATCACCGCATCACCTTCAGTTAATATGACATGTTAACATGAATCGTGGACATGTTGAGTACTTAATTTACTATAGCCACATCCTGAGAAACTTAAGGTTAGCGACCTACATTAGCATTTATTCGCATGTACGACAGGGTCATGCTTCAGTGTACTTTGTTTCTTTCTTATTGTCAGTGTTAACGAATGATTTTTTGGCATACTGGACCACCATGGAGTCCAGCTAAGTTCCATGATTTGTCTTTGTATGATTTTATGGTGTGGAACAGCCCATAACAGTACCACTCTCCATTAAAGACGGCAGATACACGGAGTTAGCCTGGCCATCGATTACGACCCTGACGACCCACGAGTCTCGTGCTGGCCCGAGAGCCAACCACATAGGTCAGTTGGTGTCCTTTCTCTTAATTTATACAACTTCAAAAATCCATGTACCTCCACACAGATCAGTTGGCTTTTCGAATGCAGGACAATCTCCTTCGCGGACCGTTTGACCACATCAATTGGCACTGCAACTATTGTGGCTAACATGCTGGCGCGCACCGGGACATCCGGACAGTGAAAACGTGTACTCAGTGAAGAAACAACATAAAGTACAGTGATATGCAGGACATATGCCATTTTTGAGTGTTGTGTGTTGGGAGTGCAGGATTGCCACCATTTTGCGATGCAGGGCAAACTCGTGGACAAAGGACAGCGAGAGCAGGTGCGTTATCTCCCTCCTCCTTTCTGTGGCATCACACACACCTTTGCAGTGCGCATGCCTCCTTCCACCCGCGCCTTTTGCATCATCCGAGCCAGCCCGACCGAACCCGAAGCGAGCATCACCGTGCCTACCCGAGTGTAACCGAGTGGACCTGGACGTCACCAATCCACGACTGTTCCTCCAAGCACGTGCTGTTGCGCCGGCTGTTATCAAGCTGTTCTCCTGAGTGATTATTCGGCCACCGGCTGCCGGGGCAATATGCGAGCATTGCAGAGTGTAATCCCTGCGAAGATATCTGCACTACCTACGTGCTCCCACAGCATGCAGCCGAGCTACACACAGCGCTGGTCAATGGACAAGTGTGACAATTGCTACGAGGTAAGGAACTCCGATCCTTGTGCTAAGTATGACCTCACAGCTAACATTTGCCGTTGTCTTCCCGACAACATTTTCGGAACAACAACCACCACAAAACCTGTTGACATAAATTAATTTCAACTTGACTTAAATGTGAATCACATGCAGCAAAGCGGCATGGCCAAGCAAATTGCAGCACATACCGGATATTTACTGCGCCCCAAGTGCAAAATTTAACTCAAAACAACTTGATTTTGCAACCAATAACAAACTGAGATGCTCTGACTATGTGTCATGCTGGTCAACTCGTCCCGATCGCAAAATGTTCCAGAGAAAATTCAATATTTACGTCGCCCGATGTTTAAAACTTTCGAGAGCGTTTAGAAATCCTTAAGCTGAGTAAGGGGACATTGCTGCTTACCTGCAGAAAGTACTGTCATCGATGATTGCACTGGTATGGGGCCAGTGTGCCTCCCGGCCTACACTGTTGGGCTGCGAGGCGATGGCCGCCGTCAACGTCTCGTGCGGCGCCGTCAGTGGGTATTGGAATCAGCTGCAACATGGCTTCAAGAATTTCGGCGAAAGACTGTGAGCTCAAGTTGGTGGCCATACCACCCTGGGACCACGTTGGCATGACGTCACAGTTCCCAGGTTTGATTGGCTCCCTACTACTCTTGCACCTGATGGTGCCTTCATGATGGAAGACAGTGAGTGTTTAAAACTATACAGTTAAAGGAGATGTGCATGTATAGATTTAAGAGACTTTAAATTAATTGGATGCTTTGACATGAGCGGGGGTTGTGGTGAGGGGATGAATGTTGCAATACCTACTGTAAAATTATACAACAACTGTCCTGTACAACAGTGGTGTGCAGAGGGCAGGCTGCCCGGTAACCCCAGCTCGTCAGGGAGGACGAGCACTCGGTGAGCAAAGGTCGTGCGACCGATGGCCACAGCATTAGCTGATTTAATTCCCTCCTGCTCGGCATCTAGACATGCAAGGGACTATTTAGGCATTCCCCACGTCTCAATGCACTCTCAAGACACTCGCCAGGGATATCGGCCACCTGGACGCCCACTCACCCAATACAAAACACTAGGGGATTGGTTGGTTTTCAGGATCCCGTAAACTTAAGGCCGTGAAGCAGCTAGCCAATAAGTAATACTAGTACTTAGGGAAGTGGTTATTTATTGTGGAATCATGGTACATCTATACACATATCACTATGGCGATGGCTGAAGCGCACCTGGACCTATGCCTGTCCGGTGGGCGAAACTGCATGGTAATAGGGGCCACGTGAGCTGGATGAAAATTTCAATAAAGCTAAGCCCCTGGGCATCACGAGTTGCATGGGTAGAGGATGAAATTCCAGTCATGTAATAAAGTTAAAGTGAAAAAGTTACAGATACGATAATTAATTGTTGATACACTATGATAGGTTGAGCAAAGACTTGCTGGTGCCCGGAGCAACACAGGGACGACCTCCTCCTTATGCTGCAAACCACCAACTGCTGTGCCCATGGCATTGCACCTGCCTCGTCCAGCAAGTTCCCACCATGCGCTCGTCATTACACAAAAACCCTCAATAAATTCAAAACAAAAAGAACTTAATTTTTAAATGCGAATTCTTGACGAGCAGAGTCCTAAATAATAATAGGGAGTGTTTCTATAATTATTTCTAGACATGCAGATTTCAGGTATCCAGAGATTTATGTTACGTTACATTGTGGTAATACATAGGTTAGCTCTTGAATTTTTAATAAGGAATGGAAAACACTTAAAAACACTTAAAAAAATTCTTATATTTAAATTCACTTTAAAAATAACTAGCAGATTTTACGCTGCATGGCTGGTCGCTTGGGCGAGTCCATGTTGCTGGCATGGTGCAGGTAGGTTTCTACTATGTTTGAGGTTAAATCTGACAGACGATAACTAAAACTATTTAAGTGGAAACATAGTTACCTCTGGCCTTAAACTTCACTCAGAAAACGTGGGTGTGACCCGTGTTTCCGCATCTTGCCCGTAAGTGGCAGCATGACACTCACCACGTAAACGGCTGCTTACTGGCGTTAATACGTACGGGGAATTTTCCCTACATTTTCTGCGGGTGTCTTAGCACCGACGCATAATTTGGTACCACCCTGTGTCACAGCGGTGGTGTCTGGGTGCCGCTACCTCTTAGCACCATGTGGCCAGTTGCATTCCCTTATGCAGGTGCGGTAATGCCTGCCTCGGCTGTTCCATTTGATAGGCGCAGTGTGCACGATGGGCTTGAGCTGAGGGGATGTGGAACGATCTGCGTCAGCTTTATGAAAACCTAAACTGACATTTACTCCTCCACAAATTCAGTTTCTCGTATGGGGAGATGACTTAGGAAATATTGAAAGTATAAATACCAGCATAGAGCCCGAATTGGGGAGATTTGGCTCTCGTCAGAAGGGCACTATGCTACACCAAGTATTTTCACACTTTGGCTCTTCAGTCATAAATGTTTACATGCGAGGGCACAATGCTGATAAACAAATGGAAATTAGGGTAGCAATATTAGAGTTCTTATCTTTTTTTTTAGATCAAGTTTTGGCCCATTCGGCAATACATAAGAGTACATTGTTATCATAATGTTTGTCAATTTAAATGTTTCTTTAAACCTATATAAAATTTGTATTGAGCAATATATATGTTGTTGGAATGGAATATAAATTACATATTTGTATAAGTAAAAGTTTCGTATATTTTAACACACTAATGCTCTCTATTTCTTTGCTTGTAAGGTATAAATCAAAATTTCTCTGCCATTAGTCATTTCTTTATTGTATTCTTTGGTAAATGTTTTTTTCTAGGATTTTTTGCGAAAGCTATGCCTGTACAACATGGTATTTTCGAGGGGTACTGGCCCTGTGGTACAAGTAAAATATTTGGTCTCAAAACCCATAAGTGATGAGTGTCATTTCTCAAACTGTGATGGTCTGCATGCTAACAATGTTTTGTGCGCAAAATGCAAGCGACATTGTCATTACAAGTGTATGACGACACGCAAATTTGCTATGTCCTAGCGTATGTTTTATCAGTGTTGTAATATGTGCATGCATGAATCCAGCCATAGTGTATTAATTGTCGCATGACACAACTTAGCAGAGCATGACCAAACAGCAATACAGAGCGACGAACTACAGTGTAAAATATATTCCAGTGAAAAACCACACAGCACGTCTAATGCACACACACACACCAATACTGTTTCGGCTGACACCGCAGCCAATGGGACCAGTGTTACATCGATCACGGACATCCGTCACCATGCAATACGCAAGACACATCAATACAGTGGCAACATTTCAGAACATCCCGAACTTAACAAGAGAAGGCCCTGAAGACTGCGTGCCTTCGTAGCAGAGTGCGTACAGCCCCTAGTGTGCTATTATGTTCCTGTGGAAGACTGGCCTAGTGTAGCGGGCGCACAGCTGAAAGGTGACACGCAGGAATGGTGAAAGACTGCCACCAAGCATCAAATGATGTAGGAACAGTTTGTGGAGAAATTTTCGTTATGATACACACGCACCTTAGCAACTTCAAAAACACAAATGAACATTTTTAACGAACCGAATAAACCTGAAGAATGGTTAGAGATTTTTTCGGACATAAGGTAAACTTGATTACCAGGTTCTACCCACACCTACCAGTGGCCGATGTACTGGAATCGGCATTGCACACAGTACTACCAAAGTACCGAAATGCACTTCACCCAGCCATCCATAATGGATACGAAAACTTCTTGCTCACAGTAGCAGGTGTAGTGCGGGACCGAATGGAACTGCGTCAGAATCCATGCAGACCCAGGCAGGACTATGTGTCCTCCCAGGCAAATAGCAAGTCAGCTATGTCACTCCCACCACTGCACCCCCGCAGGTCGTCTACACCAGAATCAGCAGATGGGAAGTGGACCAAGCATCCAACACATACTGGAGACAAAAGCAAGCCTGTACCATAGAGGGATGCGACGAAAGAGGCTGTAACAGCTACCCTATTCCATTACTGCACTGGTGAACAGATGCATTGGCACAAGGACAGCCCACACATAGGAATACTGACAAACTCGACCAGGGAAACGAAACACAGGGCTCTGGAAAACGTAACCTCCCTACCCTCGTGATGCTGAACAACCATTTCGCACGAACACATTAAGAAAATTGGAACACAACTGTACATTCCAAATATTCCTAAATTACGACTGATTACTGCACATTCCAGTACTAGTGAATGAACAGCGGATGGTCGCACTGGTCGACACTGCTGCCTTACACTATTTCATCAACAGAAAATATGCCACACAGCACTAGGAGTGGGAAACAAGAACCATCCACACTATGGGACCAACTACGGGAAAAGATGCCATGACCCTAACAGTCCGCGATGAAGAAATGGAATTGATAGTGGCACTCACCTCAGGCCTACATGATGAGCTAATCCTTGGTGTGCCATGGTTGATACACCAGGACGTTGTCATTGAAATGACACGCGACTGCATCCACATCGGGCACATCCAATTGAAAATAGTCTACCACCTAGGTTACCATCAACCCTCCGTACTCGTCACAGCCAAGTTTGACGATTTCGATCATGCTGTTCCAGAAGCACATAAAGAGACAGTCTAGGCAATTATTGCAGAAACTAGTGACATGTTCGTGTGTGGAGATCCACTGTTGTGGTGTGATGCAGAATTCCAACCAGCTACAACAAACTAGTGTACTCACTGCCCCGATTCAGTATCACATATCACCATCGAATAATCGAAGATCAGGTTATAGAGATGATCCACAATGGCGTGATCAAACCTTCAAAAAGCAATTACAATTCAGCCATCACAATGGCCCCCATAAAGGATTTGGCTGAAGATTCTGTGTTGATTTCCGGCCCTTTAACAAAATCACCAAAAGCTCTGCAACACAGGTTATCAACACAGCAAGTGCCCTGAACTTGATGGGAGCTGCTAAACTGATGTAATCGTTCGACTTACGGTCAGGATACTGGCAGGTACCAGTGAACCCTCAGGACAGGTCCAATATAGCATTCATGCTGCCCGATGGCAACCAATTTCAAATCCGAGCCAAACCCTTTGACTTGAATTGTGCACCAGCCACCTTTCAGGCCATAACAATGCAAGTGTTGGACAGGTACATTGGCAACTTTGCAACGGCCTATCTGGACAATGGGACGTTGTTGTTGTGTGGTCCGACAACTGGGACAACCGCCTGAGACACCTGGGACTCATGCTAGAGTGCTCCGCAGTAGCTGGCCTTACCTGTGCCAACCATAAGTGCCAAGTCGGCAAAACAGAGTTGGATTTTCTGAGGCACATCGCGACTGTCGAAGGTAATCGGCCAGATCCAGAACACCTCTGCCTGATCGAAGAATGGACTGCACCAAAGTCTCGTAAGCAACTCATAAAATTCTTCGACCTGATCTATTGTTTAGACCAATACATCCGTGACTTCGCTACAATTACTGCGCCACTCACAGCACTAATGTCAACAACCATCAAGTAGGTACTGTTGGGATGAACACATGGAGCAGGCATTCCGTGTATTCAAGGAGAGTTTCCGCAGCTACCAACACCTCCCACGCCACGATCCAATGTGCCACTTGTATCTACAAATGGACGCCAGCCAGGAAGGGTTAGGCACGGTGCTCTACCAGGTGGGAGACGATGGGAGCGCAGTGTAATCGACTATGGCAGCGCCAAGTTTGGTAGCGTAGAACGATGGTATGGTGTTAATTTGGCGATGTACTTAGAGTACCAATGGTTCACCCTTCGTACCGACAACAGGAGCTTGGTATGGTTGCACAACATGAGGGCAGCACGAAGCAAGCTCACCCTATGGACGATGCTCATGCAGGCCTTGGACTTCGAAGTGGAGAAAGTCCCGGGTATGAGGCATGGAGAAAGAGCTAGCAGACTCACTCTTACTCTCACATGGCCCAGACATCTGCGAGCACGACCCTGATGAGTGAGATGCCATGTTGGTGCCGACCAATGCGAGGGAAGTCAGAACGTAATAACAACCTAATGTACTGAACCAATTGAAAATCGAATCAGAGGCAGAATTGTCAGCAGAAGAACTGGACCAGGCAATAGTACGGGACAAAGCAACTGAACCGGAAGCTACACAGTAGACGGAAGAGTGGGCCCGATGGAATGTCGAAAACTGATACGTAGTAGATGGTCACCTAAAGACCTAGACGACAAGACCGGTAGGATGATGTAAGGTGTATGTTGCCACCAGCACATGAACAGCTGCCCCATGATACACCCACAACAGCAACCTGATGGGACACTCGGAAGCGGATCAGACAAGAAGGAACATTGCACACTGCTATCACTTTCCAGGAATTTCAAAGATGTCCCTTAATAAGTCAGGGTTTGCAAGCTCTGTAACACCCGGAAGTCATGGCGGACAGACGGACAGCATCAGCAGAAGCCGCGACAACCATCTGACCCCTTCGAAGTGGTAGCCCTGGACATCATGGGTCCCTATCCCATGAGCACTCAGGGAGAGCACTTCATCGTGGTTGTGACATACACTTTCGCCAGCTGGGCAGAAGCATTCGATATCAGTACGGCAAGAGCTAACACCATGGTTAAAATCCTGGAAACCGAGTTCTTCTCGAGGTGGTGTTTTCCCAGAGTACTCCTCACTAAGAGTGGGGATTGCGAGGGCTGGAAGGTAAAGCACAACACAACTGTGTTCTACCATCACCGAGCAAATCCTACTGAGAGAAGGAACTAGGCTCTCAAAACTCAACTAAGGCTCAGCGTATGCTTGTTGGCCAAAGCTCCTACCGGCTGCACTATATTGTCTGAGCACCCAAATTAATGCAGCAACGGGGAAAACCCCAGCAAATAAACCATACATGTTATGCTAGTATAAATGTTCAGGCAAAATGTGATGCAGGTGAAACATGACCTGGTTCAGAGTACGATGGCAGAATACGGAAGAATGCAGCAAAGGACGTTATATCGCAGTATTACATCTCTGCCTGCTTGGTTGGTGACACAGAATATGGTATAGCTAGAGGTGATGGTATAGTGTGAAAATGTTTTGTGCCAACATACCCTTGAAAGCGCTATAGTTTCTTGTTTCCAAATGATTCGGTTTCTGACACAATGTAACTGTCTGCAGACCAATAACAGGCATCATATATTACAATATCGGGATTCTCATTGGCACAGTCTAATAGGGCAACAGCTCCAAGCACAAGCTAAAGCAGGTAATCTTCTCGTAAGATGTATGTTTGTTGAAATCCAGCAAACAGTCCAGTTTTCCCGTGCCACGGCTATTCACACCCTTCAAGTCACCATACAACGATATGAAATGTCAATTTTATCGAAAGCATGCACAAGAAAGGGTCATAATATAACAAACATTTGGCCAATTTGAACAACGATTTCCACTTCTTGGCAATTGCATAAGGGTGTCACTCGAAAGTGCCAAAACTAATCGCGTGCTGTACCATGTGACGTTGCAAACATTAATAACGGTAAATAACATTATAAAAACAATGGTGTAGAATATCAGTTCACTGAAGTTTAGTTGGGCTGAAGATATATAAAAACGGGGTAATAAAGCTCGCGAAGAATAAATGCGGAATGTCATGGCAAACTTAATTTAAAAATTATATTCATGCTGTAAACACACACACAGAACAGGATATCCTAGGGATATCCCGTAAATATTCAGAATGTCGTAAATAAATCCCGGGAATCCTATGGATATCCCTAAGATATTTTAATAGTGCATACTTTGTGTTAAGTTTCATTAGATTATGAAACATAGGAATGCTCAGACTATAGTAACATAATGGTTAAAACTAACTGAAAATTACATTTTAAAAGTAAGTGGCAAATTTCCGAAGTATATCCATAGGATAGCCAATGTATATCTCATAAGTATCTCCCTTGGAAATCCCTATGCACACAGCACAGAATATCCTAGGGATATCCCGTAAATGTCCTGAATGACCGAAATACATTTCGGGAACCATATGGATATCCCTAGGATACCGTAATGGTACATAATTTGTGTTGAAGGTCATGAGATAATGCAATATTGAGAAGCTTAGACAGTTAAATAATGGTTAAAATTCCCATGAACATAACATTAACATTTTTTTGAGCTTGTGTCTGCTGCTGCTGAAGGAGGCGTTGGACATGGGGCTACATCATTCGAAGCTTCTGGTGTGCCTAACTGGCTCGTGGTGGGCATGTTGATGCAAAGCACATGCTAACGGAAATAACTATACTATCTTCTCATCAAAAACCTCTACGCATTACCCAACAAACGGCGGACAGCCAGGCATTTTAGACATTGCCTTAGCGAACATCCCAAACGCAAGAATCAAGCCAGAGACTTTAGATGGATTAGATTCAGACCACTTTCTGGTTTTAATTAAAGTTGCTGTAAATACACACAGAAACAATAACCCGCTCCTAACTAAAATCCCTCAAACAAACTTGAAAAATTTTAAATCAGACTTAACACACAAACTAATAGAAATACCAGTAATAAATGACAGTGAAGACCTAAATTTCGAAGTTAAATTACTAACAGACATGCTAACTGTAACTCAATCACAGAACACAGAATTTCTTAATAAACGTCAATACACAAGACAAAATTCCCGGAAGTCGATATTTTAATTCTACAAAAGCGACACGCACGAAACAGATACCAGAGAACTAGAGACCTATGGGCTAAAAACGAATATAACCAAGAGACAGGTCAAACAGCATATAGACAACATTAAAATAAACAAATGGAGCAACGCCACTTTAGAAGCGACGCAAAACCCTAGAGGGATGTGGCGCTTAACTAAAACACTTCTAGGAAAAAATAAAAAACTTTCAATCCCCGATAGAAACAGAACAGGGAATAAATAGTTTACACTGGTGAGGAAAAAGCAAACGCGATTGCCGACATTCTAATAACTCAATTCTCACCAATCGCGGATATTTTAAACAGAAATTTTACAGAACAAGTGACAAATAATATAAAAAATTTCTTACAACTACATGAACGGACAAAAGTTGAACCAATAACCCTTGCCGAAATCACGAAAATAATCAAAACTAGACCAATCAACAAATCAAGCGAATCGGATAATATAAAATACGAAACACTCAAAAAACTTCCACTCAACGTTATCGAATATCTTCAAAACATATATAATGCTATGCTAAAATTAAAACTATTCCCAGACCAATGGAAACTCGCGAAAATAACAACTATACCTAAACCAGGCAAAACCACGTCAAATCAAGCAAATAGGCGACCAACCAGTCTACTTCCAAGCATGAGTGAAGTATACAGGGTGTTTTTTTCAACCTTTACAGCCTTAAATGTCGTGTAGGGGGTGGGTAGAGGAGTAATTTGAGATAGGGTACTTAGGGTCGGAACGGCCTCCTTAACCCTTAAACATAGGTTGGATTCAGGCCCTCTGCTCCTGTAAAGTAGGCAACCGACCCAAAGCACGCAAGCCCGTTTCGATGTCCCACTTCTCTGCAAAGTTTGGTTGCATTGGCGTCGTGGCCTGTTGGATAGCGGTCAGGCGCGTCAATCCGTGCGTCGCGGGTTCGATTCTAGCTCGTGACGTTTTTATTCCCTAATTGGTTTATGTAGCTTTGTTGACGTCTGACATTTGCTGTCCTTGTCTTACGGTAAAGGGACTGGGGAGGGGGGAATCCGTCATCGTTGTCCTCTCCGTTTAATCCC
>PNEQ01117242.1:13706-23872 GCA_003012365.1 Medauroidea extradentata | reverse complement strand
CGAACATCACCTACATGAATGTACTGATTAACATTTCGAAAGCGTGTTTACAAATTAAAACCATCAGTGTCTCGCACAGACGCGGAATGTATTTAATCGAACTTTTAATTGCGTGCATGATGTCTGAAAATATTGTTTGCTTCTTGTAGTTTTTTGCTAATATGTTACACGTCATAATAAATAAATGAATTTACATCGAACAACAGAAATTAATTTTACACGAGTCGTTAAAAAGATTGTTCTCGCAAACAAAATGAGTCATCATCGAAACAAGTTTCGTTTTCACTTCTGCACTTGCAGTTCCTGGACACACTTCATTAACGACATAATAGATGTTTTTCATACTTATCGCATAATACTTTTACAACTTCGGCCGACCGTATGGTGAAATTTCAAATTGACAGAAAGGAAAATAAACATTGGAGGCATATTTCACATCCTGCAGCATGATGCCGACAAATGACAACCACAACCCTCTGATTGGCTAAAATTTCCAACTTGCAGCACTCCTTCCACAGAAAACAGCACCGGGCCAAAAATGAAATCCTCCACGAAAACGGCCAGCGTTCTGCCATACCTTCCACAGAACCTTCCACAGCACCTGCCACAGCAGCTTCCATGGAAGAAACTTCCATCGTGGCACACAGGCTTAAAATATAAAGCACGTATGTGGAAACAAGTCGGCAAGAAAGATGTGATGTTGAAACACCCCATCCAAGCAAGGAAAATAGAGAGGTAATGTCACTGTTCTAAGCAATTAGCCAAACAGGTACTTGCAAAACATGTTCGCTATTTATTTACATTATCATTTGCATAAAAGTTTTAAGCAAAGTTTTTAAGGTTACAAATTACCTCGTCACAAACCAACTCTATTTTCTCGTCGCGTGGCACGTAAAAATACCCACAAAATATATTCCGGGGAAAGGATAATTCGTTGCCCATTTTTAATTGCTTCCTTAGTAAGAAAACATTTAAGTTTCGTAGTTCTACTGAACTTCGTAACTATTAAAAGCTGAAATGTGTACACGAAAACGTAAATAATTAATGTTCATAGAACACTGGAGACAGATAAAGATATCCAACTTTTATGTTAATTCTCTTTCACACACCCGAAAATTGTCCAATGCGCATGCGTGAAGGGCGCAGATATACTTGCGTCGAGCCATTTGCTAGTCGCAGATTTTCAGGCACCTTGCGCCGTCACGTGACCACTTGCACCTGCGTATTTGTATATTTAATACCAAAGCAACGCAGCGCAAGTGCAAATTTTGCGCTGCACCTCTCAAAAGCGATATTTAATCGCCCCCAGAAGATCAGTCGAGGTGGCCAGCCTCGGCAAGCCCTCTGGAGAAAACATTCTTCTCTCACCAGAAAGAGATGGTCACACCGCCAATCGCAAGGTCCAGTAGACCGCATCCAGAAACAAATAAATCCAACTGGTTTGCAACAATTCTTCTCATACAATCATTATTAACCTTTGACTCCTAACAAGGGTATGAAATAGATGCATACTACCTGAACTTCCGCCTCTAACACTATCCAAAAAATATTTTTTTTTCTCACAAGGAAAATTAACTTCTCCAAGAAATTTTACAATTACAAATACACAGTAAATAAGATGAAGATGAAACCCCTGGGGTGATGAAGAAGCTTAAAGTGAAGAAGATACTCCTGGACATCCAGGAAAAAAAAACACTTACATAAAATAAAATATACAATAACAAATCATGATCCTTTCATAGGACAATATAGCACCAATGTATGACTACATAATTGCCTTTAACATATTATTAAACAACCACTCGACACCTTAACGAGAATACACCAAATAAGATTTTATTCTCATTATCAAACAGAGGTAAAATGTTTTAACTGGGTGACATGAGCCTTATTAACTTTTCCAGGTAATTTCTCATCCTCCAACAAAACCATCACAAGCGACAAAAATGGCCTAATTACAAACGGCCCTAAAAACTTGGGTGCCAATTTAGCACTAAACTGAGCCGCCTTAGAATTCAGATAATGAGCTTCCAATAAAACCCTATCTCCTATCTGAAAAGTAACAGTACCCAAATGTATGTTATGCCTAGAAGACAGCTGCTGGTGGTATTTTTGAAGGTTTTTTGTTACTTGCCCCCACACCTCCTCTAATTCTTTCTGATCTACAGATTCCCAACAAAACTCATGCAGACCCCAAGTATGAATTAAAGGATGAAAAAGACTTCGTCCAAAAAAGATTTCTGTAGGAAGATGCTTTGTGGCATCACTAACAACATTATTAAAAGCTAACTGAAACATGCTCAATGAATTGTCCCACTCTTTATGAGATCCTGTTTGAAAGGTTCTTAAAGCAACCTTTAAATTCCTATTATATCGTTCCACAATATTTGCCTTTGGGTAATAAAGGGTTGTCTGTACTAATTTTGTTCCCCACAGAAATGGTAAATGTTTAATTTATACCGAAAGAAAATAAGTTGCATTATCTGTTACTAAATACATGGGAGAACCGAAGACTGAAAATAACCTTTGTTCAAGTATCTTACATATTTCAACAGATTTCATACAACGCAAAGGAAAAAGGAAAACAAATTTACTGAAACTATCTACTGCAACCAAAATAGAAGTAAAACCGGTTTTGGTCCTAGGCAGGGGCCCAAACACATCTAAATAAACTCGTTCCCAAGGAAAAGAAGCTACTTTAGCACTGTAGGAATGTGCTATCTTTGCATTACGTGGTTTTGCCTTTTGGCAATCCTCACATTGTTTTACAAGTAGTTCTATTTCTTTGGTCATCCCTGGCCAATAAAACATAGCTTATATACGTGATGCTGTTTTACTTTGACCAAAATATCCCCCAAAATAAGTATTATGATAATAATGAAATATCGGTACCCTTAATAATTTTGGAACAAATATACTAAATACACCTGATTTCAAATCTACGTGACATATCAATCCTTTTCTTAGTTCATATGCAGAAATGTTACCTGCCAATATGTTCTTTTGAATATTTTGACAATCTATATCTGTACTCTGATGTTCCATAAGTTTTAAATATGCCTGAGGAAAATCTTGCAATGCAGTAACCTGTTCCTTTGAAACAGTGGTATCAACCGCCATACCTTGCGATGAAGACGACACATGAAACTCGTCATCATCGAACATGCGGGATAAACAATCTGCAACCCCGTTCTCTATTCCCTTTATGTGCTTAACTGAATATGTAAATTTTGTAAGACACACTAACCAACGTGCTATACTCTATCCATTCTAAGGTTGCAGCTAATTCATTCAAGTGAATGACAATAAAACTTTTGCACAGCATAAATTTCAATTGCAATATTGTATAATGCAATGTAACTTGTGTTACGGCACAATCACAATGTGAGGAATCAAGATATAATTTAATTGCTATCATTTATTTCACTAGCAATTGTTAATCCTGCTGCAACCTTAGAATGGACACAGTATAGCCGACCTGCGGGTTTATTAGTAGACAAAATCCAACTTAATGCTCGATTATCTGTATGTAATTCAAACTCTCCTCCCTCTAGATAGTCTGAGAATTTCTCCATCCCAAAGATAGCTGCCAACACTTCCTTTTCATACATGGAAAATTTCTGCTCACCTTGGGTCAACAAACGACTAGCATAAGCCACTGGGGCTAATCCCTTGCCTTCAACTTCTTGACAAAGAACCTCACCTAAAGCCTTTGAACTGGCATATACTTGTAATATAAAAGGTTTTCCAAAATCGGGCAAATGGAGAACGGGTAGTGTAGCTAACCTTCCTTTAAGTTGCTTAAACGCCTTGTCCCGATCCTGTCCCCAAACAAACACAACACCTTTTCTTTTCAGTGCATTTAGTGGTTCAGCAATACTAGCAAAATCAGGAATAAATTTGATATAAAAACCTGCCATCACTAGAAAACGTCGAAATCCTTTTAAATTTTCGTGACTGGAAAATTTACTACAGGTCTAATTTTTTCTGGATCCATAAGTAATTTACCATCAGAAATAATAAATCCAAGATATCGTACATATATTTTGGCCCAGGTTACCTTTTCTGGGTTTACAGTTAATCCCGCCTCCCTCAAAGCTGTCAAAAATAAATGCAAATGTTTTAAATGATCTTCAAAACTGTCACTATATACACACACATCATCAATATATGTGAATAAAAAATCATACTGATATTTACCTAATACTTGAAATAATATTCGTGACATAGCCTGAGGCCCACAGTTAACCCCTATAGGTAACCGTTTCCATTGGTACTGACCCCAAGGAGTGACAAAAGACAAAATTTCACGCGAATTTGGGTGTAGATCACATTGCAAAAAAGCAGAATTTAAATAAAAAATTGAGAAATATTGAGATTTTCCTACATGCTGAAATACTGATTCTATAGTAGGCAAAGGATACGGATCAATGAATATTTTAGAATTTACGCGGCGGTAATCACAAATAATATGGTAAGTACCAGGTACCTTCTTAGGCAATAAAAATGCAGGGCTAGAATACATACTACCAGAATCCTCCAAAATATCCTGATCTTTCATTTCATGTATTAACTGTTTGAATATTTTCAATTTAGGAGGTGTTAAGCGGTAAGGAACGGAAGAAACTGGCTCTAAATATTTTAACTTTAACACTATTGGACTCTTAGTATAATGACCTAACCTAGTAGTGACAACATCCGAATATTCCACTTTTAATTCCGCCAGACATCTCTTTTCCGTTCCTACTTCCTCTCCTGTGTCTACAATATTACAGTGATAAAGTTCTGAAATTATCGTAACAGGTTGATCTCTTTTGAAAGAAAATATAAGCTCCATTTGTGATACATTTAAAGAGGCCTGAGTTTTCCCCAAGAAATCTATTCCCAGAAGGAGTTCATGACTCAACCCTGGTAACACCTTAAATTCAAACTTCCATGAGAAATTTTCAATTTTAATTTTAATCTCAGCAGTACCATCTGAAGTAATTATTCCTCCATTAGCGAGAGTGAATCCTATTTGTTTTCCTTTCTTAATCTTAACTGATCCATTTGGCAAAACTCTTAATAAGTTATTACAAAAATCTTTATTTATCAAGGAACAGGATGCCCCCGAATCCAAGAGTGCTGATACCTTAATCTGATCAGCTATTATCACAGAAACATACAATAATCCATATTTCCTTTCAAACTGGAAACCTGTGATATTATTACACCCAAATACCTTCTCCCTCTGAGGACAATTTGCCTTAATGTGACCTTTTTGTTTGCACCTAAAACACTCCACGTTTTGAAATTTATTTTCCCCAAAACTAGTTGTAGGTCTTTCTGTTTGAGTAAAATGATTCCTTCCACTCTTATTTTCTGGCTTACTACATTGAAATTGGGAGGCACCAACATTATTAATGCTTTATCTTTATGAAAACAGTTCTTAAGGCCGATTCACAATGAAGTTAACTTGGACCTCCTTACATTACCTTTGCGTTAACTTCACAGAAAAATTTACCGCGGATTTGACCGATGTTTCACATTGAAGTTAAGGAATTAAGTTGAGGTACAAGGCTACCAATTGTAGTCAAGTTTTCGACAAATTCACCAAGATCATTATGTGAAATGCACCTCACGTAAAATGTAAATTATTTAGTTATAATTGTGGAATAACTATCTCCTAATTACATTAACTAATATTCAAGTGAGTCCGCCTTATGAACGTGTCCTCAATATATTATATTATTTGGTTACTATTTGATCCTGGTTCGATATTTCGTATGTTGGCAATGAAATACACTATTTTATCGGACTCAATGAAGTATGTTACAAATGCTGCAAGACTACTGACGATCATTGCAATATTTACATTTAACGATATTATTTGAGTCGCAAAATATTTACGTGCACAAGTGAAACGTAAATGATTCGCAAGTACCTGTTTCAGTTATGTGTTGAAAATGTGTAATAAATAACCTCCTAGTTGTAACATTACGCCTTTCTTACCAACTCGTTTTTTTTTTATTCTCACATTACAAATGCATATTTAAGAGTTATTCTGTTGGGATTCTATTTAATTCATGAAATGGGAGGGCTAAACTTTTAGTTTAACGTCTTTCTTGAGACTGGTAAGAGACTCGTTTGATATTTTAACAATATGTTTGCTGTCTACACATTTCACACCACTTACCTCAGTTAACAGCGAACTTGCAAACCATCCAGTTAAATTTATTGTAGGGTCCTTGAACTAATGCTTTAGCATCACATTAGCTCTGAATTATTTATAAATATATGATAACGATTTACGACTCACTAAACAACTATAGCCACACATGTATTCGGCAATGCACTCACAAATACCATGTCACACGAGTAACAAATATTACGTAGAATTAAAAATATTAGTTACTTAAAATTACAATAACGAACATTTTGCTTTCACCACACTTCAGAACGCAACTATGACAAATTTACTACTTTTCATACACTCTTGTACTTGCACGAGCGAGTAGCACACAATTTGAGGTTACGAGAAACGTCTGCAGTTTTGGCGCGATAAAATCTCATAGGCAATAGCCAACAAAAGAACTACTCCGCTTCTGATTGGCTGTTCTTAACTTTACCCTTACGTTACGTTGAAGTTGATTCAACTTCGACGTTTCTAAGTTAGCGTTGCGTCTCCGATAATTAAATGTGAAAACACTGCAGCGTGACCTAAATCTCAACTCAGCTGTAACATAAAGGTAACATAAGAAGCTCCATGTTAACTTCATTGTGAATCGGCCTTTAGGAATATGATTAGTTTCACCGCATATAAAACAAGAGTTAGAAGGAATTTCCACTCCCCGGCACACATTATGGCCAACCTTATCAGGAGGAGATAATGATTTACTTGGAGCAGTATCCTAAATAGTTTTCTCTACCTGTGTCACAAGTAACAACTCAGTCAAGTTTGATGGTTTAGTTACAAAAGTAAAATATCTACTATTTTGTGGCAATAAATTATAAAAAACAGCCTGAGTGAAATATTCTTCTGAACATGAAAGACAAAGAACTTTGACTAAACCAAGTAACTCGTTAACAAAATCTCGCATAGACTGAGTAGGCGGTTGGTATTTTTCTAAAAGTTTCAGGCGCATTTTTTCAATAGCGACTTCACTCGCGACTAAATTTAGGCACGTTTTTTTGTCATTTGAGATACTTCCCAATTTTCTTCTTTAGCTATGCTAGAGATAGGCTGAAAAAACTCAGGTACTTTAAACACTACAACAGCATAGAGTACCTGCTTCGGACAATAATTTAATGCCAAAACTGCATTAAATGCTACAAAAAATTTTACTACAGTAGATAAATTGGTATCAGTCATACTAGGTATCTTGGCCATTAATTCTGAAGGAACATTGCGGACGGCCTTTAATACTGGGCAAAATTCTCCCACTTTCAATGACACTGCATCTCCACCCTCACTCTTTCTCACAAGAGCGCGGGTTTTAATTCTTAATTCCGCTATCCCATCAGTATCTAATACTTATTCACCTGCCTCTTTCAAGAGCTGGCACAAAGCAGCCTTGTTTAGCTGTTGAATCCACCCCACTGCCATATGATAACACGAGACAATTCATCTCAATACAATGCACGTGGCTGAGAATAACAACCTAGCCTCAGCGCGATTTACTAGGAGATGTACTGTGACACTATCGACAAACTGTAGACAAGTGTTTAAACTACTTTTGTTTTTATAACAGGGCGCACATGTGCACCAAGGCCCGAATCGCTCTATGTGAAAACAAGATGACCGCATCTTAGCAAGAAAAGCTTTACCATAAATAGGCTCACGCCCCAAATAAAATCAAATATGGATCCGAACAAAAAATAAAAACCTAACCTTAATTTTTATGATTGCGACAATATTTTCTAGCTATTCATTTACATATACTTCGATAGTACAATTTTCCCTATGTTATACAAATGCTATTTTGTTTTATTACATTTTTAAGATGACTATTTGCACATAGTCATTCTTCTGCTGAATTAGTAACTTATTTGGTTGATAAACGAACGAACGTACGACAAATTACTAAACCTCGTAAATTTCATACCTACATTACATGAAATAAGATGCTGACTACAAGAATGCTTTGAAACTTCATAACCATTTTCACATACATCCTTACATTTTTTTTTCTTTTGACGCAATGGCGTATCATACACAAAAATTTTTTTAAATGTTCTCTTGCTCATTTTGTGTACCTAATTTCCTTTGACACTACATACATAACCTCTCTATATAAAATGAACAGTCCACTCATATACTCGTCAACACACAGTCTAAACCTCTGGACCTCGATATGTAAAATTTTGAAAGGGGCTTTCCCTTACAAAGTAGACACCAACTCAGAAGGTTTTATTTCTTTTCAAAATACGTAAATTAAGGTTAGTTAGTGAAATGTGGTGAAATATGTTTTTCTATGAATCCTCAATAGTGCTTAAAACAGTGTAAAAGTCAATGTGCTTTTTACTTCAGCATAAAGCTTACAAAAATGCATATTACGTGATTTTTTTTATTCCTTTAATTAAAAATTAAGGTGGCGAAAAGTTGTAAAATGTAATTTCAATAAATTTCCGATAACTTTAAACCCCTTGTGATATCGAATTGATTGTTGTTGCAAAATCAAGCCGACGCATATCGTTAAAAAGTAGTTTCATGACTTTTTGATATTCAACCTCTAAGTACATATTGGAAAAACCAAACGTGGTTTAAATTGTTTTACAATCTTTGTATTTTTACAAGATACAGTTTGTTTTGTAGATGTACATTTTGACAATTTTTTTATAGTAATGAAAATGTTCTAGCTATCACAGTTTTTATATAGTGATATGTCAAATCACAAAATTGCTTAAAACTGTTTTATACACGAAACGAATTAATTCACTATGAAGAACAGTGGCACGGGTTTCGTCAAGACATGTATAAAAACTGGTATTGACATTTTTCGTATTAAAAAAAATGGCCGAATATTGGCAATTTTTTTAAAGAAGCAAAAACTTTCATTGCAGAAATATCTTGACGTAACCTGTGACACTGTTTTTCAGTGTGAAATTATTTCATTACTCTAAGTCAGATAGTTTTCGTCTCATGTATAAAACAGTTTTTGCAAATTTGAGCTTGACCTGCCTCTACACAAAATCTATGAAATCTGGAAATTTTTCATGACTGTAAAAATAGCCACAGTATATGTCTATAAAGAAAAACATATATCTACAAATATAAAAAATATTTAAAAATTTAAAATTCTGCAGGGAGTCTCTAACTCAGCCCCCGTAATCTACTGTATCTCTTAGATGTGTTGAGATATCGTGATTATCTCTGAATAGGAATGAGACTTACATAAATACCTATTAAGCGATTTAATAATGTTATATATATATATATATATATATATATATATATATATATATATATATATATACATAATTAACATATTAGTTACCATGCAAGGGCAACATGAATTACATTGGCTGCAAAGATAATTAAAATAGCAACCATTTATTTTAATAATATGAAGCTGCACTAAACTTTGCTACAGACTTTTCACCAATAAAATTATATGGTCACGCTTAAAGCCAAGTTCTCTTGTTCCTACTTTTATAGAGATATTAATTTTTTACTCCTAAACGAGAACAGATGTCGAAAATCTATTAGGCAGTTTTATTTAAATTCGTCTTCTCCATGTTGGCTGATTATTCCAAGGCAGTAAATACTATGGTTTGACTAATTAGGTAAGTAACGAAACAGTACAATTTCTTGTTTTGAAAAAAAATAGCTGTAATGGCAAAAACTGTTTTAAACAAAACTGCCAAACAGGTTTTCGATTCTGCTCTCGTTAAAGCTAATAATAATAATCTTAAAAAAAGTAGAAACAAGAGAGTCCCATAGTACAAATAGATCGGCGGAAATCTTGCATGCTATAAATAGTTCAGCACTTGGCACGATTCAAGGTCGCCCTTACAGCTCCATCACGTCTGAGCCACTAACACACTGGTAGGCGGCGCCCGTAACAAATATGCCAAATGGCTATATATATATATATATATATATATATATATATATATATATATATATATATATATATATATATATATATATATATATATATATATATATATATATATATATATAT
>PNEQ01117228.1:0-18798 GCA_003012365.1 Medauroidea extradentata | reverse complement strand
GACGTCGAGGTTCAAGACGTCGAGGTTCAAGACGTCGAGGTTCAAGACGCGCAGTTGCCGGACCAACCGCCGTCGTGCGGGCCCAGCTGGTCAGGTGAAGTACTCTCTGTGCTGTGTGATCACAAGTGATCCGGTCTTCTCCGTGGCTTCCTACCAAGTGTCCCTCTTAACATTTACTTACATACGGCCGCACAGGCCAGTAATCCCCGCACAAACTCTTGGCAAATCACAGGCCAGCTCGCAGATAAGTGCCGCCACCGGCCATCGTCCCCGCGCCGCGTTTATTATTGTCATTTGTATTCCTCAAGATAATATTTAACAATCACAACATACCAAAGAAATGTAATGAAGTACAGTATTAATTCGTGTAAAGCATAATACGAACCTATATTTGCAAATTATAGTAACTTAACTACTATTCCTACTCTTCATACACACGCATAACCATACTCAATTCTTACTTCATTGGCGGGTTTTGCCCATTACAAACATTATCGTTTCACTGTCTCCGCGTGTCAAATACGGGAAAAATAACATACGGTGTATAGAAGTGTGCAGTTACGTAGTCTATGAGATAGTTAACAATTGAGAATGTATTTGCTGCACAATGTATGAGTAGAGATGGTGAAATTTTGCGAATTCAATGACCTTGTTGTTGGAATCAAATATTGTATGCATACTCAAGTCTCGACCATTTGTCTGCTAGCTGCTACTCAGTGGAATAACAGACAGCGAATAGACCGTGCTCGAGTATGTATTGGATATTTGATTCTGACATGCAGGTCATAGAATTCGCGATATGTCACCATCTCTACGTATGAGGCACGGAGGCTCCCGAACTATTATTTTATCAAACTATGCCAGTTTAAAAAAACACAACAAATTATACTTTAAGACTGTCGAAGAAAGCGGAGATAACATGTATTTATAGAATTTGTGACTTTTGCATACATTCAAACAGTTTTATATAATTTTCAAAACATATCATTGCAAAATGCTACAAATTTAGTCTCGCTAAAAGTTCCAAGGACGTAAGAAAACTACAATTGCGACTTCAAGTGATAAAGGCTGTTATCTTTTTCAATTTCGGAAAAGGGCGGGTGTAGATAATGTCTTATAAAAAGAGAGCACGCATATCTGGTAATTGCCCTCGCTAAAACTGCAACAGCAGAAGTTAAAAACACTCGCTCTGTTAAAGAAGAAGTGCAGGAATGGTCTGGCTGCAACCTTGAACCCAGAATACACCTCTGCTCTGTTATCGTTATCACTTGAGGAGTAGTTTGCCAGCGCCGAGCCAAGTGTAAGAGGAAGTAGGGAGCGCTAGTTAGGTACACGGACCAATAAGAAGGCGGCTGAGACGCTGGCAAGAATGCAGGCAAGGTATTAAAAAAAGCTACGTCGAGCGTGCTGGGCTGAGGTTGGGGCGGGGGACGCGGAAGGGAAAATTTTCCGTCGAAGGTAATTACTTCCAGGCAAGCAGGCTCAGAAGTCGCAGTATAATTGCTCCCGCCACTGAGCAGAGCAGAGGAATTATGCCCCCTCCCCCCTACCATGCTGCAAGGCTACTAGCTTACCGTGCAGAGTGAATGAAGCTTATCACACCACGGTATAAAGGACATAGCACGACATTAACGCCAAGTATCTGTACAGTAGTAAGCCTACATCACATACCTTGTCATTCTGCAGCACGGTCACATTCTATATACATACAACACGTTCATGTGGGTTGAAGCGCTTACCTGAAACAAACACACGCCGTCAACATTCACTGCTCGCTTATATCACACACACTATATATTCAAGCTGTAAATATAAGGCAATCATCACTATTCCTGCAGCTTTCCAAAATAACAAATATTTTACGCTTACAAGAACTCTGGTATTGTAAAACTGTCACTTTATTACACCTACAATTAGTTTCTTGGGCAAAAAAAAAACTAGTTCAAGAAAATGTCATTATTTACATAATGGACGACTTGAGGTACACGCCCTCTGACGTCACACCGCGGGGGGGGGGGAGTACTGTGGGAAACAAAGCCTGTTTACAAACATGCTGATTTGTTGGTTGGGCTTTGCAGAAACCAAAAAGTTTGTGCAATCATAGACTTGCACGTAAGTATAAAAATATTAGTTTCGTTTTGTGGTTAGTTTACTGGAAAAGTGGTAAATTCCAAACAAATAATCAATTTTCCTCACATAGATCTCATCCGGGACATGTGAAGCCAAACACCTGTATGAAGGTTATGTTCGGTTGCAGTATCCATGGAGGTAGGAATTGTATCCCACACCTGACTGAAGCTTCGCCTCATTTCAAGTCGTCCATTACCAAACACGAGTCATTTTGACTTAATAATTCCACATAGTAAAACCCATTAACAAAACTGTAAACCTGTATGACTTTCATGATGCATGCTTCCTTATCTCTAAAAAGCTGTACAAATTGGCAATAATGTCACTGAGAAACGTAATGCCGAAGGTACACGAGTGAGTCTCACTAACTTCCATACATTTGCCGAAGTGTTTCTGAATAAAACATGATCACATTGTACTCGTCTAGCGTCTTACCACATAGCATTGTAAAATACTAGGGTTTTTTTTTCAACCTCCGATCGGCTGTAATAAAAAAACCGGAATGAATTAGGAAATTATTTTTATGTCAAAAGAAACGTACATACTTATACACTATTTTTGCTTGCCGATATCCTCTGCAAAGAATGATGCTTCCTGCCTATTCAGCGACGTTATCATGGGTGTTGAAGCATCGTCCTCCAAGCAGCTTTCTCAACGTGGGGAAAAGGAGGAAGTCATTCGGTGCCAAACCCGGACTGTGAGGAGAATATCGGCAAGCTGGTGCATCGGTACGACAAATGCCTCAAATTGCACGGTGAATGTGTGGAAAACTATTGTAAAGATGTACCGTTTCTTTTGACATTACAATAATTTCTTCATTCATTCCCGTTTTTTTATTACAGCCGGTCGGAGGTTGAAAAAAAATAACCCTCGTACTAACTCCATTTTCCAAACAAGCAGTGTTACGTTCAAATAAAACACGGCTTATAAATGAGAAGAAACAAATGTTCCTTAAAGTGTCAGTTTTGTAACGGAAACTACACATAACGTAACTTAACAGAACGTGCTGATTTTATTTACATATTGTGTAAATGTTTCACTAGCGTAACAGTAAAATACAAAAGTATAATATCCGCTCATGATGTTAAGCGAAGTGACACAAGCCGACCCTGGAGTGCGTTGATCAATGTTTGGTCCGCGACACTGCCCTCCCTCTCCCCCCTCCGGACATGCCGTCGTATCAGCCACGCCAGCTTGATCCTCCGCCAGCTAACAGCTAACCTCTCCTAGTATAGACATTACCCTCAATCCATGCAGACCCTTTCTTCGTTCAGTAACTAAGCACTTCAACTTATTTTAATCACGCTTAGGTTTGTACGTAGTCGTGAATTCAGATCAATTTTGCGCCATGAAATTATTTCTTTGAAGGAAGAAAAACGTAATTTGCTTACATCTGTGGCTTAGCTTCCTGCTTTAAATGTCAACCCAAACCATAAAATCACTGCGAAAAAAAAAAACCCAAATGTACTCTCAAAATATGTGCGTTCATACAGGCGAGCACGTGTTAATAAATTCAGTTTTTAAGTACTTGTAATTTTTATTCATAGGATTTTCATGCTTTATGCAGTTGTAACATTGGTTAAATCTCGCTAGTAAAAAAACTGACGATATTTTCGACACGCAAGCAGCCTTACATACAGAACGTTTTCTTCACATCCATCCATTTGCAGATATGCATGTACGCCAGTACCAACACCAAACGTTACACGATAACTTCAATAACAACAGTACATTTCTAAACAGACGATCACTGAAATATTATCCACTATCGCTAATTGCCCAATGTCAATTCCAGAATATGAAATAAACGATTTGCCAATATTCGCAGCACCAAGTCATGTGTAACAAAAACAAAACACGATCTAGTGACTTCAAGAGCGTTTTTTTTTAACTTAATTTAATAATTTTGACAGGAAATGTACAACATGTATAGCCATGTTTATATGTTTTTATTTGTTTTTTATTACTTCAATGAAAAATAAAACTTTAAACTAAGCGAAAATCTACGAATTTGAATCCATTCTTTCCTAAGACACCTGAAAAAATACAACGGCAGAGTGTTAGCCCATATTTTCTGCAGATATGGTAGTAATAGTGTGTAATCAGAAGAAAAGATGCGCTCGAAGCTAAGAAGCTAAGGTTGAGTCTACTAGCATCGCCTCTCTGCACACAACTATCTAGTGGTGACAGTATTCCTCCAGAGAACTCCTCTGAACAACAAGTCTAACCATACTGACTGTGTTCATGTTACGGCTCTACCTCGTATCAATGTCCGCAAGAGATCAGTGTTAAGGACGTTGGACCCGGAACAATTCTAAATTTTATATTTGTGCCAAACACTGTTCAACTTTCACACATCATGTAACGTGGCATTTCCCCAAATAAAAAAAATGAGAGCCCATAGTTTTAGCATGATCACCTATCAAAGTCACAAAATGGCAGTTGCAGTGTAGCCAAAATAATGGAAAATAATTAACTTGCAGAAACAAGATAATTCATATCGATACTCAATGATGTGAACTACTTCAGGACATTTTTGTAAACACAAAGTAAATGTTTGCATAACTTGACTTTCGGCTACTACTGATATATTCAAAGCTAACTTTTGTCAAACATGTCATGAAATGCATTGATACACCGACTTTCAGTTCCCGTAATTTTGAATTCATTAGTTAATTTTTTTTTTGCTGCACCGTAATGGCCATTTCGTGACTTTGATTAGTGATTTTGCAAAAACTATGGGGCCTAATTTTTTTTATTTGAGGAAATGACGTTATCTGATGTGCAAAAATTGAACGGTGATTGGCATAAATATTTTTTAAAAAAATGTAATTTTACGGGTCCAACGCCCTTAACGTTGGCACAATCTGTTCCTGCCAATAGCAATAGCGGTGACAGTTGCGCTCTGATCTGCCCACGTAATTACCTTTCAATGCTCGACAAAGTTACGTCGCGCACGCCTCGTACAACCTAAGTTCATTGCTCCGTCACTCGCTGGTGAAGCACAACAAATGACAACGCTGCGCCATTATGCATTTCAATATTCCGTGACGTGCTCGCTTATCAATATAAAAAGCGGGAGATAATTACGGTACGGGGATTGAAAATAGGCGTCGCGGTGCGGAATAAATATCAGCATTTACAATAGACGCCGATAAAAATGAAACCGGCAGAGTGGAAACAATTGACAGTTTCATTTGACGGCGACAAAGCGTTTCCATCGGCGGGTTTTCGATGATGAGTTGGCGTGTTCGGACGGGCCTTGTTCGCTGGACGATAACAACTCTGGCAAGCCTACAACATGGCGACTGCACGCAGCCCGGGTGCGACATTTCACATCCTCGTCACACAACAAACATGACAGCACCTGCGACATTGCCAATCACATGTATGTTGCGACTGAGCCCTTCTTCCAACAACACAATCCCTTTACCTACATATTCCAACATACAAGATATTGTCCCTGTGGCTTTGTAATATGACATCGAAACATTTACGAACTTGTTTCGTTTGAAATAAAATAACTGCGGCTACAGACCAAGGAACAAATCCTACAGATGTCAACAAATTACTGGTTTCAAATAAAATTAAGTTCTGGATTAGCGCACGCACAGACATGCGTATGAAGGTTTCAAAAAGTGTCCAAAATAACACCATCTAGGCGGCATTTAAAAAGCCTAGCTCATACACGTCTTAGCAAGTTCAGTGTTACACGAAACTGCACAATTCCTTCTCCATATGCTTGCCTATGAAAGGAAACCCACTTACAACTAGGTCCTATGCTGCTGTTACATTTTAAAATTCAGCTAGCCTATTAGAAACATGTTACGGGACCCTCATATGAACACAGACGCATAATCGTAAAATATAACCACTATAAAGATACATTGGTGAAACTGAGTCATTCTCAGAAGTCGTGTAGACTAAGGCCCGTCTTCCGTTTCCTGCTGACAACACAGACAGTTGGCCAGTGTCCGTGAACAATAAGGGAACAGTGTTAGTAATTAGCTGAATATTTCTCCGTCAGTAAATAGATAATATCGGAACGTTAAGTCAGTAAACATTACTGCAATGAGCGTTGCCCAGCAACTACATATCTGGCATATCTGTGACATATTATCATTCTTGCTATAAACAATAATTATTTTTTTGTGTAAAATGTATTTACTTCAAAAATAAAGTTGGTATATATTCAACGTATCAATGAATCTAGCGCGACTTACGATTGATACAATTTTCTTACTTTTTTTTACGACGAAACTTAAACATCGCGTGTATTTAAATTGTGAAGTTGCACAGATTATTTTACATACATAGCAAGGTACGATTCAACCTATAAACATAATTTAGGCTTTGCAAACTGTAAACGACGAACGATTCAGTAACTATGAACAGGCGTTAAATAAACGTTGTATATAAAATCTTAAAAAAAGATTACTTGTCCTAGCATTAGATAAACTTTTGAATTTCCGGCTAAAATACTGGTTAACTGACAACACTGGCGCTCTGAAGCGACAGTAAAGTCGGCAATCGCAGTAAACGAAAGCAGCCTCGCATAGGATATCGTCAACGACCAACCATCAGTGATTATCAGTGCCGTCAGCAATATCGGAGTGACAACACTGGCCAGTGAAATCAGAGGATAACGGAAGGCGGCCTAAGTAGCGCATGTGTGTGGGGCTGCCATAAACATGTGACTGTTGCGTCACTAGCATACTGCATGCACTGTCTGTATGAATCAGCTATTGTTCCGTTACTGCTGATGTACATTGGCGATGCTTCTCTGTGCGAGGCGACAGTCACTATTGCCAACTACTGAGTTTCGCTGAAGTTCTGGAGGACAAAGTACCAGAAAAAACAGACAGCACGAGATTCAAAATATCTTCTAGCAACGCTTATAACATTAACAGCATGGTGATACATTAGCCAATACGTACTTCAGAATGTTTACTAACGAGACAATGGATAGTTAATTTATATAAATGTTTACGTGCGATTCCTTACTCGCGAATCTTCTGCAATATTTGTACGAACAAAGTTGTGCAGGAAACCTGCTAGGAAACTGAACGTCTGGTAATCGGTGTAATGAGAAAACTGCTGTTCATAGAACGTCAAATAATTTGTTTTTCAGGAAACAAATACCGAGATAAATATTCTATTTGGGCTATATTAATATAACTATGATTTTTTATTTTTAAATGTTTTACATTACTTACACGTGGTATATGTGACCATCGTACACGTTTTCTCTGTAACAATTACACAGTATTCCAAATCACCTACTCAAGCTCTTATAATTGAAGGCCAGATATTTGGACGTAGAGGACAAGGTATATTTACGTGTTCATCGCTCAAATCACCGACGACGACGTATACTCGCAGGTTACTTGTAGGCTTGTGTCCATGCTGCTGGCGAATACCGACGAACCATAAGACATCTGAGTGCTACTCAGCAGTAAGAGAGGAAAAGGGGAGAAGGAGAGGGGTAGGGGTTATAAAGCAAGCGCATTCCGTCCACTCGTTTCAATTAGAGCGAGAGAGGGTCGGCTTGAGTCCCGAGCCAATGAGATTAGCGCGTGTTGGTACTACCTACCGCAGTCCTCCATACAAACTAGGTATAACCTGCACCAGGGTCTCACTCACTCACACGGGGCTGCTCGACCTCAAGAAGCAGTCCAAGGCTGCCATATTCAAGGGAAATAATTCTTTCTAGGCCTTTACTTTGCAAGCAGAGGAATACGGGTGTTGACAATGTCTCTTAAGCGGAAGAATATTTAAAGTTACTCCGGCACTAGCTTCCACAAGACTAAAACATGCAACCAAGTACATTACACAGCAGCAAATATAACAAAGGACAATACAGCTGGACTGATTACACTGAAATATGAAGCGTAAGAAGGCAGGGGCGGTGGTCGAGACTTCAGACACTTCACCTCCCACTAGGCGCTTCAGGCTGCATTCCCGGAGCGTCAAAGCTCGTATTTGTCGCATTTGGGAAGCGTGGCGGACGTTGCCACAGGGCGCTCTCGGGAACACCCGTCGCTGCTCCACACCAACCATCGTCCAGACCTTTACTTATACACACTGTCCTGCCAGGGAGGAGGTCGGAACACGTAATGGTTTTTCATTAAGCGTAAGAAAATTTTGTCTTTAAATGAACATACATCTTCAAGCTAATTACTCGTGACAACTATGCGCGGTCGACCTACGACATATTAAAAACCTCTATAAAATGTCCGATTAACCTTAATTAACGTCCTTCCGCACGACTTGGAGAGATTATCTAGAGGCCTATTTCTCACGGCGACTAATTGCTGCGGGAAACCTTCCACGACTTTGCTTCAAATGTATACTTAATTAACAAGTAATGTAGGAATGGATGTGTAGCTAAAATGCTTATGTTCATGGAAAGTCATGTTTAGCCAACTTTATACATAACATATTTATAACTGTTGCTATTAATTAGCGGAAAACGCACGCCAACTCGTGCAACTAGATGATATTTGACGTGAACAATGGTAGGAGGTATGTTTATTAAAATTAAAAGTTTAACATTACGATTTTTAAAAATAATACGTGCAAACAATGTATGAAAGAAGTTACATATGTCGCTTTCAACACACATTTCCTTACAATAATAAATCTGCATTTGTAGGTCAGTCGCCTTGTGATGGGAGAAATGTAGAAGCCGACTAATGGCCACGCAGATAAGCGGTATGGTTCGCACGAACAAACCACTGAAATAAAGAGAAGTGTTGTCGGCGTGATCATGAAACATAGTGAATTATAGCAACTATGTTATTGGAAGCGGTTATGTATTCAAGGACAAGTGAATGCCGTTAGCGTAACATTCTCGTGCGTTTACATTACATCAGCACCTGTTGAAAAAAAAAAAAAGTTGAGGTGAAGAGCTATTTCCCAAGTGGCCCAAATGCATAAACAGACACTCGTTTTAGTAAAACAATTTAGAATAATGTTGAAATTGAAAATAGTTATATTTTGTTGCTAACGCAATGTTCTAAACATACGCGACTTGTGAACACAGTTTGTAAATGGCATAGGCGTCTATTTCCGCCAGGACGTACATTTCACAAAGACATAAACGTCTGAAAACGTATTAATATTATGCAATAAAATACACGCGATGTCGTGACACAACAGTGTTTTGTTCGTTTGGAAAGTTTTCTTAAACGTCGCATTCTAAGATAAGTTTACAGACTTACCGTATAAGTGGGAATGACTTTGGAACATGTTTTATACTATTCCTACGTTAGTGACTGTAAGGAAATATTGTCTTTTGTATATTATTTGGATTATACCACAAGTAAATACCTATATACAGCGTTTCCACATGCGAGATATTTTTGTGTAAATGTCCCAAAGCCAACTCGTACTGTCAAAAGACGTCATACAGGCCTAGCTCTCGCTCCGGCATAGTTTAAATGCCCTAGTAAGTGACAGACACGTGATGTCCACACACGAGACACGCCGGGCCACACAATATATTACTTCACGCTATTGCAAATGCTAGTTTCACCTCATCGCGATTAACACTAACACGAAACACTACTTTGTAACTAGGGAAAATTATTCCTTTTCCTACATATAACCTCTCCTAGGACAGCCGTTAATGTTTACTAGTTTATTGCGATCCTGTTTATTTCTCTTTCCAACGGCCTATGGCATTCCATTTTTAAAAATGAGGTCAGAAGTATACGACGACAAACCACGTCTTATTTGTTTTTTTAGACGAAATTATTCGCGTGTAATAAAAAATTAAACATTATTTGGTACCAACCCACCATTACCTTAATTATATTCGCACAAAAGTGTAATAATATTTCTGTACTCTTTGTCGACGTCCGCTACGCAAATATAAACAACGCCGCGCCCACGGTTTTAGTAGCGTTGAAGCACTGAATCCTCGATGCCGATTTGCTTAAACCATTTAGAGGTACACAATACCATTAAATCAATCGTTTGAAAAATAAAAGCTTATAAAAGGCAAATGAAAAAAAAATGAGAGATCCAAAACAGAGATTGCCAATATCGTTGAGCAAAAATGTTTTGTCGAGTGACATTGCTAGTGTAACGTTCCTAACACGGATATTCCCCACATAGGCGCACTATTGTATCGCAATAATTACGCTAGACAACCGTCACACTGGAAACATATTTGTTCTTATAGTTGGGGAAAACTTTCCTACGGTTGCTCACATCGTAATAATTACACAATGACTTACCAAGACTCAAGAAGTTACACTGACGCTGTTAACAGTGAAGAGTTAGTAGACCGGACAAGTGTGCCGTGGTACACAAAATAGTTTTCTTCAGTTACTATATCAGAAATGTTTCCAAGCGTTTATCTACGAACAGAACACACTTCCAACTGTGTTCGTATGGGTTTTAAAATTGCCGCCCGTCAATTAAAAACACTATTTAAACTCCTCAAAAAAGTGCTAAAAATGAATTGTTCACGTTGCTGTAGCCGATAAAATATAAACGGTAATTGTAAAACAAAATTATAGAAACACGCATTATACTTTACCACATACTTTCCATAAACCAAATAACAGGATCGTAGAGTAAGTCCCAATAAACACATTCTACGAGAACACTGCACTGCGCCTAGAAGCGATGAGATGTACGGATATGTTACATTAGACTTAGCCTTCCCCGTTTCCAGGCCTCAGACGTAAAAAAAAAGCTAGGTTCCACTAAACCCTTAATTCAAAAAACTCCAATCGTCTTAAGGACATCGTCTTCCTGACCATTAGAGGCTAAGAAGTTATAAGGAATACCTTGAAGGACGTAACCAATGCTTCGTCACACCGAGCCAAACGCTTAACTATCGTGTAAGATTATCACCGGCTCTGTGTCACTATGCTATGATAACTATATATAATATAGCTGAGCAGGAAGTAGAGAAAATGCTAATAGTTATTTTATGATAATCTGTACTGTTTGACTTGTGTAATAATAATAGGAGAAAAACTACTTATTGATTCTCGTCTCACATTCGTAAACAAACAGCTGACTTAAGACGCTCGTCTACCTAGAGGCTAAGAAGGTAGGGAACGATAAGGACGCCACTGGCACGCGCATCAAGTGCCTCATCGCAGCTGCGCGCAAGGCTCTCAACCGGCACGCAGTGTTCTCGTCGTGCTGCGCGTACATATGTATGCTACTTTAAGCGGCGACCCTAGCATTAATTTAATAAAGGAAAGTTTTAAGGAAAAGTCCAACGCAGGACCCTATACTAGTTTCGCCGACATTCGTCCACAATATTGTGAGGCGCGGCAGTCTGGAAACGCAATTTTCGGCCATGTTCATGGGCTTAAAAATGCTGTTTGCGACACACGTAATGTGTTGAAAGTTGTATTCCCCCCTGGTCCGAAATGTTATTTACTGTCGTGCCAAACCCGCGTGAACACGCGTGGAATAGTTTGTTTATAAAACGTGTACTTCCAACACACTGCAACGCTGTTTGAAAGGAAGGTAGACGGCCCCTTAAACTTAAAAATTATGTAATTAAGAAATACTCTGTTACAACCGGCTGTGAATGTCCAAATATGTCATGATAATTAGGAACGACCTCCATGCGCCTAGTTTGTCTACAATAGCACGCGGGTATGTAGTTATTAACGGAACAAAGCTGGTCAACTCGCAAGTCTTCGACGTCCGTGGACCTGTATGATCAGAAGGAATGGGAGTACTTGCCACTACATTACCTCATCTTTACACACTCACGATGACACCGTCTACTATCATTTGTTTCCTGCTGTCTTTATAACCTCAACACGCGCACAAGCGATAATTCGCGAAAATGAGTGTACTTTAACAGTTAGTGGACGGCAGCTTTCTCATTACGTTCGAGGCATGGAAACGTGGAAGGCGATAAGTCGGACACAACACGTCGTCAAGCACATCATCGTGTCTAGGCGCGAAGGACAAACTAGCGTGCAGTGTTGTCGTACAAACAGTTTTACAACGGGACTTCAAGCAATGACCCAGTTGTTTTATTTGTGCGAAGTAGGTTTATATCACAATTGTTATGTACATTTTATATTGTGTGTATTAATGCAGCATCATTTACACAAGTACCCATAGATCCAAAAAACACAGAGATAAAACATGTAAGGTTTCCACGTGAATTGTACAATGAGCAGGCGGAAGTTACCGCGTATTTTCTTACGTTTCCGGCACGGCTTCAGTCCCCATACTGAGTTTTGTAATTTTTAATTTTGCATTATGAGAAGAAAAATATTTAATCTGAGATTATAACGCGCGCTGCATGCGCACACAGTAACTGGACCGTTAGTACAATTACGTCGCAATTAGTCCGGCTAATTATGGATACCCTATTACGGCGTAATTATGCGTTGACGGGTAAATCGCAATGCTTGGACTGTGGCGCAAGATATACAGAATCTGCGACATGCCCGCACATTTCACATTTTTCTTGATAGAATTTCGAAGATTGTTGAATCTGGCGAGGCGTTATTGTTCAGACTAACGTATCTGCAAGTCCACGTGGTCTATATAGGACATATAGCCGGCCGGCAGATGTGTGTATGCAGAAGCACGAGACGGAAATACCGGCCAGCCGTGTAGTTGCTGCCAGACATCTTCAAGCTCGGCCGAGCGCGCCAAAGCAAACCGTACATCAAGTGTAACATACCGTCACTACACAGCTATGCCACACACCGGCAATACCTCGCCACAGCCACGGACCTGCCAAAACATAGCACAACGCTTTCATTCAGTCCCCTGGCCTCACGAAATTTTCAACTTATGATAAGTCGCCAAGTTAAATTTAACCTGAAAACAGTTACTGAAGCAGTTCACTAGGCCTGCTTTTAATAGCCTGTATTACAGCCGAGTTCAATAGCGAGCGTAAGATACGCAGTTCGCTCAGTTGTGCAATATTCTGTATGTACGGTTTATAAAACAAACATCACTGCAAGTAATTATACACGGACAAGACCACGAAATGCTTGAACTGTACTATAGCTTCAAGAACGGCAGGTAGCAGACGGCGCGAGTATTTAATGAATGTAATCGGCTGCAAGCATGTCATTTCATAGAAACTAATCACGTAGTAATACGGCAATGAGTCACCATTACCCGAGGGTCTCCACTTCTTGTTTTATTCTAAATGTGAGCATATATCGTAGATAGAACAGTTTACATGGATTTGCTGGAGATTCTTTCTGCTGAAGTCTAATAGTTTCAAAACATAGGATTATAATATTTTCGTAAAAGAAAAATTTTAAAGCCAAAATTATACTTTTTTTTTTTTTGCTATGAAAAAATTTGACTACAAAGTAGCACAAATTTTCAAAATATATATGTAACAATTTCAGAAATCTACTCTTTCATAATGAAAAAGTTATGTACGCAAAAACAGAATAAATAGGCTTCATTGACCTCAATCACGGAAATAGTGTCACACATGTTGGAAATATTTCCCTGCGGTAGAAAATACATAATATGCAGACAATATAGTGCAGCATTTTCAAAACAAGGCTATTAAAACGTATATTCCGTGTGATTTTTGAAATATGACAAATATTGAATGAGAACTTGTGTGAGCGGCGAGTAAAGTGGCGGCAGTAGTAATCGAGGCAGGGCGGGGCTAACTCGTGCTCGACGTCACTGGGTAATGATAACCCACTACACACGGAGCCCTGAAAACAAAGGACGCGCGATGCTTTTAAGGGATTAGCGGTCGACGAGGGCCACTGCCACGCGCTTCTGGTGAACATGGAAACAATCTCAGACTTGAACGTGCAGCAGGGTGAGGGTTGAAGTGCAGGCAGGGGAGGTCGAGGGTACGACGGTTACGCACCGCACCAGTCGATACCCCCCCCCCCCCCACCGCTCCGACCACCAACAACACCGGCACACTTCAAGCCACGTGTTATGGTCAGGTCGCTCGCACGTCGCCAAGCCAGCGAGAGCAATCCAACTGCATGGGTCAAAGCAACGACCAGTCTATTATGTGTCTCGGCGCAGTTAGGCGATGATGAACCTAAACCACATTCACAAAGTACGAGACTCGACAGGTCAAAGTTAGAAGGAATATTTTCTGTGACGCCTGTATACCCTAGTGGGATGGCTCCACGCACTTTCCTGCGATTATTACACATTTCATTTTTAAATACAGTCAATCGCTCTCGGCCAAATCAATACAACATTTTAACCGATTTAAATATATTTCTTGTATTGGACAAAACTCGCTGTGTTGCCAGATCAGGCTAACAAATACTTTCTAAAAGACACAGTACAAACATTCTACACACCGTAAAACCCTGGTACGCCAACTAAAAAAGTGAGTGAAAACTGATTTCCTACAAAATCTATCACGCTGTAACAACACAAGATCTAGTAATACTTACTATAATTTTGTCTTTTATAAGAAAGACCAGAGTTGCCAACTTTCGCGTATTTCTCAGGCAATAACGTTGGCGTAACTGGTCAATATTTTCAGAGGAATCTTGCGATCCCTTATTGTTTTGTATTCATCCAAACGTCTATTTCCCCTTCTATCTGGTTGGCACTACGCTTTCTGCTTACTTTGTTTCACTGTTTACGTTTGCGATATTCACGGCTACGTGTTTATATACACAGGCATTCCTTTTGACGCATTTGTTAATATCCACAACGATGCGAGAACCTCACCACCTCCGTACAAGAGTGTGTGCGAGATATATTTGGTCAGCCCATAGAGCGATGTCTTCAGCGCTGGTGAGAGGTGGCATGAGGTGAGCATGGAGCAGCACCGGAATGAATGGGCGGGGGAAACGGGAGATCCCCGAGAAAACCACCGACCAACGGCATCGTCCGGCACGATTCCCACATGCCAAAATTCGGGGATCGAACCCGGATCGCCTTGGTGGGAGGCGAATGGTCTGACCACTCGGCCACCGCGGCCCCCTAAGTGCTTTGTGTCTTATCACATGGCTTGGCAAGATGTTTATTAGTGTATTTTTCGCCAGTGAAAAATAATATCTACAAATCTTTCACTCGCCATTAATTCCTCAGCTTCATTTGAGAGCTACTACAGTTATATTTATATTTGCGTACCAAGATTCCAAAATCCTGGTATACAGGCTAAATACAATACACTATCATTTAGAGGTCAGCGTACAAGCAGACGCTATTCTAAAACTTCAAATAAAAGTTACCTTACAGGAAAAATATTCGAATAATGGTAATTTAAATGTTGCTGTCCCAAGAACAAAAAGTTTGCATATTGTGACTAGTGTCTTCATCTAAATCTTCGCAAGCAAGCGTTGCCAAGTATCCCAATCTCTCGTAATTTAATACCAATTAAACAATAAATACTAAAGGCTAAACTGCGACAGTTGGAAGAGATTAAACCGATCTATGTAGGTTTTTAACAGGACCGTATAAAATAGCAAACGTCAAAACAATATCGCCACTGACATCACTCGGTCAGCTGAACGAGAACATACCACAAACAGACGTAAACTTCGACAGCTTTATCACCAGCTAGTACATCATCCACCAATATGATAAAAACTGTTCTCTCATAAGAGCAGGTCTTAACATTACTGATTACTTGCCCGTCCTGCCACAAGTCAGTCTCGTCACCGAGTCCAATTACATTACACAACGCACGCTACGCAGTCCCGCCGGAACAGCGACAACACGGGCAAATACAACAGCTAATGGGAAAATTAAATGCAAACAAAAAAATAGGGAAAGTTATTTACTAATTCATTCCACAGCTACCGGCGATGAAACTTCCGTCGTGCATTTCACAGAGAAAAACGGAGAAGCAGAGAGAGAGAATGTGCGAACAGTCACGTATAGTGAGTGCCATAAGTGTTCAAGTGCGATAAAATTATTTTATATTTTAATGAAATATTGTTGGTTTTGTGTACGATACTAGCGAGTACATTTTACTCTTACGAAACAATTTTAGCTCTCATAGTTTTCTCATAACGGGGTTTCACAGTCAAAATTTGCTTATTACGCTGCCATGCAAATAGTGAAAACCAACTGACCTACTGAAAATAAATCACTGTGAACTTACATCGCATGAGCTCCGCAGTAAAGAATTTAAAAAAACATAAAATATTCTGGATTTTAAAAAATAGTTAAGGTACAGAAAATGTTGCAAATTCAGCAATTTTTATAAAAATACAAAACCAGTTCGCGGGATTTTTTGGAATGTTTTATTTCGTAGCCCAGCGTTTGTAGTTTCACTGTGAATTATGTCACGTAAGTCAGTTGAGTTTCACCATTTGATTTACATGGCAACAGAAGATGCAAAAATGTTGACTGTGATGTACCGTTATGAGAAAACTGCGCCAGCTAAAATTGTTTTGTAAGAGGAAACTGCACTCACAAGTATCGTCTGCAAAACTAATAATATTTCATATAAATATAAAGTTATGATTTTATCGCACTTGAACACCCTTAAGCACGTATACCACGTCACCAACTTCACATTTCCCTTCCCTTCGTGTAATTCTCTTCCCACTAAACACTTCTTCCTTCGTAACTTATTAACGTTTTCGAAGTGCTATATAATTAGCGCATTTACGAATAGGCCTACACGTCATCTACACTAATGAAACATATCAGTAAAGTGATAACATGATAAAATGACCAAAACCACTCACAATTAAATAAATCAGTATTGGTGGCAGAAGTGTTTGGGGCTCTCTACTTACATAAGTGGAACACGCTATGTTTCTGCGACCACAGGTGTTTCTCGTCAATGCACAAAGGCATACCATACCGCTGTGTGTGTATATAGGCAGTGCAATTAGTCGCCTCGATAAACAGCGCGTTCATATGTTTATTCTTGGACAATGTGAATGGAAATGTCATCGCCGCCACACATGGTCGCTGTCCACTGGTCTGGAACAACAGTCTTGTGAAAGACTGAGGCGCAGGCAGGGGAGTGTAGACGGGATCCCAAACACAACCAACTGCTAACTATAGTTAATACTCGCTCAACCATTCCTTCCATCGCGAAAATATTTGGAATGAAAGTGACGTCACTCACACCTACTATTATGTTGCTTTATAAATAGTGCAGAAGGCGCCGTCAACTGTCAGTCTGTGGTACCGGCGTGCGACAGTATCCAAGTACCGCACAGACAATGACATCTAGCACAAGTCACGTGACTAGTGACGACATTTACACTGTACACCGACTGCGTTCTCTTACGTCATTTTGTATTTTTATCTGTCTTCCACAATAAACATTTTAAAATGTACGGGTCATACAATTATCAAAATAGAGAGGATAGGGCAGAAATAATAAAAAAGAAGCGAAGGTTATCAAACCTCATGTTTGATCCATTCTTGGATTAAATACAGTAAGACATGCTGTCAGTTACAGAACGACAAGACGCGACACGGCAACATTACAGCAGTTGTGTATAGTCTCCCTGGGCGCAACTCAACATTTGCACTAGGGTTGCGTCTGTGGTGGATTTAAATACACTCTCAGAAGTACAAGAGGTTGCGTGATGGGTACAAAATGGTTTTAAATATGCACCTATCAAACACTTCGGTTTGAGTACACTTACCCTCGGCCACGCAGCTACTCGGTGGCGAAGACTCAGTTCTTGCACGTCTCAGTGGACAATGTAAAATGCATGGTTCGTTTGACGTGGCCCATAGCTTGCCCCGGCCTCTTGGGATCAACTCCGAGGTGTGTGCTCCAAGTTTGAGAAACTCGTGCTCGTAACGCAGTACGGAGAGAACTTGGCCGGTCGTCATTTATAAAAATCTACCCCTCCCTCACACCGAGGCCGTGTGCTGTCCCCAGTACATCACGTGGTTGTATATCCCCACAGCTCTCTGAAACCCTGGAGTAGCACTCGAGGGAAACTTGCCAGCTGCAAGTTTTTCTTCCTCTTTCCTGCACACATCGCTGGAGCCTGACAGCAAGAAGAGACTGCGTGAGGTAAGGAAGGGGAGGCTGCCTGTGATCGACGTCTGACGGTTACCACTTGAAGGATCTCGTCATCTTCTAGACGTGCTGGTCGTCACACAACACTTCTTACAGTCATAAGCTGCTAGAGTGCCCTACTTATTACATTGCAACATATCACACAGAACAAGCAACATTTGCACTGCTTCCAACAACACCATATCCTCCTTCCACAGTATTCATTCATTTCTTCACTCCGATGTCTCTCATAAATGATGCCGAATGTAACGTTCAATTTAAATAGCTCTAATTTAAAGGCCAAACTCATGTATCCGTGCTGACAGTTTCAAAAGGCCAAAATCGATATTTTAAATGTATCTTCTAATTTGAGCGACACATTAATATTTACACTGAAAGTGTGACGAAATTGAATATGGTGGGACTGAAAAGAAAAATTCCACAGACCTAATAAAGTGTTCGCTTAACTGAACAGTCTACAGTTTTATGTAGGCCCTATATTCATACAAACAATAAGAAGGTCGCCCGGCCAATGGTAAAAAAAAAAAAAATATCGCAGGTAGGATATGAAAATTAACATACATGAACAAGTCTACACATTCGTAACTTTCACATCGATAAAGACATTAAAATTCGTCGGCCAGCAAGTTATATATATATATATATATATATATATATATATATATATATATATATATATATATATATATATATATATATATATATAT
>PNEQ01117227.1:0-15466 GCA_003012365.1 Medauroidea extradentata | reverse complement strand
TGGTAAAGTTTTGTGCATTTCAGGAACTTCTCCAAATAAGAACTTCAAAGGTAAATTTTTGAGGGCTAAATCCACAAGAGACCATAATGGATTCATTTACATTTTTCCTGAAGTGCCAGATGTGTGTTTCTTTTCTTTTGATCAAGTGGTTGGGAAAATGGCAAGACCTGAAGAAATGAGAAGAGGGCAACTTAAATTTAAAATAAATAATAGGTGTCTTATTTGACTGTGTAAAATAGTCTTGTTTCTTTTCACAATGTTTGTGTAAGTAGGTTAAACTGAAGGGATCTGACTTATTCCATAGAAATAATGGACAACTGTATTAGTCCTAAAATATTTTGCAGTTTTAATATTTGTGAAGTTTTATTTTAGGCCTAATTGTGCTATCGACCTCAGCATATTGTGTAAAATATTTTTTTTGTGTGTATAGAACATTGTAATTGTAGTAATTTAGGCCAATTACAATAAAATTAACTGACTAAAATGTGATTGATCAATAGCTTAAATGTGTGACTCGTAAAATCAACACAAATGAAAGCCTGACCCTGATGACCCCACCAGGCGGGTGAATAGGGTCAATGGAATATTTACATATAATCAACGAAATTATAATTTTTCAATGAAATTTGGATATAAATTCTGAAAGTACACATTAAGACCCATAAATCCCATTCTACGGTATTGTGTATTATTATTTTAGTGAACACATTCGCACAAAAACTATCATTTTGTGCCCTACAAAATTTTAGAATCGTTGCACTGTGCATCTATATGTAATGTATTTAAAAACTTAATTTTACTGTTGTAAAAAAAAAAATAATGTGTTCCAATACAAAATTACGTTCCCATTTTTTCTTCCATATAATACTCAAAATTCCGGTAACAACTTCACATTTTAAGCTAAGCCAAATACAAAAACAAGTCAAATCTTCCACCAAATTACTTCTAGCGCTCGGCGACAAGAAGGGAGTCACATTTTATTCCTCAGTGTCAAGACCTCTGCCTTCATAGACCGTGGTATTGTTGATTGGCCGTGACAAATTTAAATTTAATGTTTCTTTCACATAGCAACAAGGTTAATAATAAATATATTTATATATGATTGATTTGGAAACTGCAATTATAATGTTTGTAATTATGTGGAGATATCACGAATTCAAAATGTTCTTTTAGTTATGTAAAAACATAATATTTTAAGTTGTTTCCTGCAATGGCTGCGGGGCGGCACCACTGACGGGCAATGCGGGTAGTTTGCACGCGAAGGGCAGCTTTGTCTGGTTCAAGATGGCGACAGAGACGGTCGTGCGGGTGTGGCGTGACGATGGCGGCAGAACCGATAGGGTTCTGCTGGTAAAATGCCGTAAGCGGGTGGTTCTGCGACTTTAATATTGACTTTCTTTTTTTTTTTTTGTTTAAGTGATTTGTGAAGTTGGAATTTTTTGTTTCTGTTTAAGAGAAACTGATATATTCGGTGATCACCGTCATATAGTTTGTAAAATTTAATTTTTTCTTATGTTTGCTCAAAAGGGTGCCTCCCTGCAGTCGGAGTTTAAGCAATGTATAAATTTGGAACATAATTTCATGTAATAAACCCCAAAACTTTTGTAAAAGTTCTGCCGATTTATTCCTTGCCTCGTGCTACATTGGGAGAACCCACGCCCTTTGTGTTGATGTCGCTGAGCTAGTCGTGGACGTGTAGCAGTATGATTTACTGCGCCACATTTTTGTCTGCCCAAAATGTGACCTGTCACATTTTGGCGCCCAACGTGGGGCTTCAGGAAAGGAGTATTGAACGACGGCAGTGCGAGCAAGAGGATAATAAGCGGCAGCAGCTTGTGTCTGGTTGGCAGGGCCTAGGCACTGGGCCAAGGGCACTGAGGCGGCAGGTGATGTTATGAGGTAATATTTCCGCCTAGGTCTACCCTGAAGGAGCCTCTTCTAAAAGGTAAATCGTCAATTTCCAAGTTTCTTTCGGCAGTGCAATGTTTCTTCAAGTATAAAGTTCGGCGGTGTTATTTCTTTGTTCTGCCTTGAAAAATTCAGAGTTATTCATTTTTTGGTAGTGGTGTTAAAAAATAATTAACTGTATTGCAGTACTATTGAAGTGAGTCATGTGTCAACACATGAAAATGCATTATTAAGATATTTGTTGCACATTTCCGCTTAAAGTATGTTGTTTGTTAAATTAAATAACTTATTGTTAAATTGTACCTGATAATGGTAATTGGATAGTGATTTGGTACTTAACAGATTACATTGTGATAAGGTTACATCCATCTTGTAATTGTTGTTTGAGGCATTTAAAAACTATGGAAGACCTGGCGGCAGCAGGGTTAGATAACTGTTGGGTGATGTTGTAGAACATAATGTTTCAGAATTTTTTGTAAGCATGAATGAACAGCATAATATATAGGTGGCTTCTCCCAGTTCGCCAAATGTAGTTAATTAATCTGACCAATTGAATTTAGTTGAGGTACTTCAGAGCATGTTTGCACAACAAAGTTACAAGTTAGCTGAAGTAATAAACATTCAGATTAAATAAATTGGAGCAGGAATCAAACGTAAAGTTGAGTTAATGAGGGTAAAACAGGAGGAGTTTGAGAAAAAACAATGTAGTAAATTAGGTGAGGTAACTGCTGCAGTGGAAGTTGCAGAACAAAAACAGAATTTAGCAGACCAAAGAACTGAAACCATTGAGGTAGGGTTGACTACACAGTCTAATTGTACTTGTGATCTAGGATTTAAAGTAGCAACAATTGAAAAAATCAGTGGTACACACAGAGAGAGAAGTAGTTAGTCTGAGCGGGCAGTATGATTATATTAGGAGTAGAATAGATTTTGAAAGAGTTGAAAGGGAACAACACATTACTGGAGTAGAAAAGGAAATTTTGAGTAAAGCGAACCCACAGTTTGAATACATAGATGCTAAATTAGAGGCACACAATGAAACTAAAATCCTTACAAAATTTTAACACTAGTAGTAGGGCTATTGATGAGGGAGGGAACTATAGGACTATGAGAATTTGCTATCCATACAATGATTGTGACATTCCTAGGTTTGGTGGAAGAGAGGAAGGGCATTCAAAAAAACATTTGAGTAGGTGGCAAGAATTCTTTGCAATGTATGATTGTATTGAAGAGGAAAAATTAGTGATTGCAAAACGTTCAATTACAGGTGTATGTTTAAATTGGTTGATTTTGTGTGAAAGTAAAATAAATGATTATGATGACTTCAGAGTAGAATTTGGGAAGGAATACTGGAATGGTCGAATTCAAGGTATTGATAGAGCAGACCTAAACAGAGGCAGGTGTGAGGCAGGTAGGCTAGAAAGTCACTTAACAAAGGTAGTTGAGAGGTCTCAGTACTATGATACATCACTATCGGAAGAGGACATTATCACCATGGTTTACTCCCAAACCCCAATTAACGTACAGGAATCTTTGGTTAATCTTAGGATAGGTAGGAGAAACACGGATTTTCGGAAGGATCAGCAAAATAATCAGATACAGCATTTTCAACATAACGGTCATAGTCAAAGTAGTGAATATTGTCACCAGAACAGGGGCTATCAACAAAATAATGGTTATCAAGGTAGACACACACCATTTGAAAGTAACAGACAAGGAAATTTTGAAGAGTCAAGTAAGTTTCAGAAAAAAAATTCAGCTGGGTTAAATTGCAGATCTCAGGGTAGTAATTCTGGGTGGTCTAGTCAAAGGTCGCAAAGTAATGCTCAGAGTAGTCAAGGTCAGGCCAGTGGGCAGAGATTAATGAAACTGTTAGTTATGGGGGGGGGGGTCCAGCAGAGAGAAACAAGAGTGATTAATGCTAGTGAAAGTCGAGGGGATTTAAGAGGTTCAGGAAACATGTAGGTTCACGCAGCATTGGTAACCAGGTTGAGTTGATTGAGGGGATGAGAGAAGCCCATACGGCTGCCCGCTATTTTCGCTGATAAAGAATTTTTGTGTTAATGAGGATGAAAACAACAGTGTAAACGAAAGTTTCGTACCAGAATTATTATGTAAGATTGGCAATCGGGAAATCGCAGTTTTATCTGACTCAGCGTCAGAAGTATCTGGCATACCAGAACAATTTTTGTGTGATTTAAACAGGTGTGGATTTAATTTTCCAGTTTTGCCTGTACCACAGCTGACTATTATTGGGGCCACTAAGGGAAAGTCTAAGGGCGCCTACGCACTGAGCGGCGTGCCGCAGTGCGGTACACCGGACGGTTAACAGGACGGAACTGGATAGGCTGCAAAAGGTTGGAAACGTGCTGGGTCGTACGCACTAGCTAGCGGCGCGCCGTCAACCGTTGCAGTTGGAAGAAGAGATGCGGCCCGCATTCCGGTGCACCGCACTGTGGCTTATATGCACTGGGCGGTTGGTTCCCGGCGAACCGCAGTGGAGTGAAGCAGAAGCGTAGCACAATGGACTTCGACACTGATTATTCATTTTTGAAATCCAGCAACGTGAGTCTTTGTGGAATTTTAAAAAAGTGTGGAGTACAGCAATAGACAAATGAAGCAACGGCATTAGGAAGAAATGGTACACATGTACGGCTGGTGAGTACCAGTTTACATTCCTGCGAAGGTGGCATCTGACAATGGTTTTTTAACAAAGATCTTGGTAGCACGAAAATTTATATTGAATTGTATTTATTCCACGAAAATACATCATATAGTTTGACGAACATATAGGTTAAACAATTATGTCACATAACTTGCAAAATGTATCTACGGTTATGAATAACATACCAATGTGGTCATAATAGCACTGTTGAACAAATGAAAAGAACATAAAACCATGTATATGTACATGGATGACAAAGTCATAAGGTCGAGGAATTACTGATAAATTAAAAGGGCATTTAAAGTACACTGTAAACTATGAATATACACAATAACTGCATTTCTATATTACCAACACACTGTCTATAACTCTACGGCTGTTGTACTTATCTAAATATAATGACTTTGCCACTCAAGATTGCCTTCACCCATGAAGTATTCTGCAAATTCATCACGATATGTTAATGCACGCCTGTAGTTTCTTCGTACACCATCTTGATGTATACTTTCATTCAATGGACAAGTAAGCGTATCTTCATATATCTCTTATAAAGTTGTGTAGAATACACGCAGCCTTTATGATGCCGTTAACCAAGTCTGTATTAACGTTCAGAGGCATGTGAAATATTCGAAGTTTGTTGGCCAGAATTCCAAAGGTACATTCGGCAAAGCGCCTAGCTCTGCAAAGCCGGTAATTGAATGTTTTTTTGTTGGGTCCAAATCTTTATTTGCACAAGGCCTCATAACGTGTGTGGACAAAGCGAAAGTTTCATCAGCCACAAATACGTAGGGCAAACTGGTACAGCTATTTGGTGAAAGTGGTGCAGCTTCGGGTATATTTAACGAGTTTTCTTGGATTCTCTTATAAATGTTAGAATTCTAGAATATTGCAGAGTCTCCAAATTTTACATAGGCCCCAACATCAATTAGTCTGAATTTGTAGTTACTATCACAAATAGCTAACAATACCATCGAAAAATGACCTTTGTAATTAAAACACATAGAACCACTATTGTTAGGCGCAATAATCCTTACGTGTTTGCCGTCTGCCGCGCCAAGGCAATGAGGGAAATTAGCTCTCTCAATAAAATCATTACATATTTCCATCTACATTTCCTTTGTAGGTTCTGGTAGGCACGCGTCTTTTAAGCAGAACCATATTGCAGCACAGACCTCTCGAACTATTTCTCCGACAATTGAGATCCCAATTCTAAATGTGTAGTGTAGCTCTGCAAATGAACATCCTGTGGCCAAATATCTGAAACATATTATTGTTACAGATCAGAAACTGCAGCAGAAATGGAGACACATACGTGATAATTTTGTGAAGCAGTTGAAAAAAAATTATAAGAGTGGATCTGCTGCGATGACGAAAAGTCCATACGTGTATTTTAATTTACTACTGTTCCTGAAAGACACTGCCACTGTCAACACAACAACCTCTAACCTCACAGATGATATGGACAAGCAAGGAGAAGATGACAATTCGACATAAACTGGTAACAAAGTTACCAACCGTAACGAGAGTCCAATGGCACCTAAAAGGAACAAGAAAGCTAAAAAAAGATGATGAGGTAGGACAACAATTAACTTTTGTTTTGAGCAAAAATTTGGAAATGAGGAAAGTGGAAGACGATGAGGTTCGTATGTTTTTTCTGTCTTTGGTCAAATATTTTAAAAAAATCCCAGAGCATATGAAAATGCAAACAAAGCTAGACTTGATGAGAGTAATTAAAGATGCTCAAACACCATCTTATGATTATCCTGCAATATCCTGGAACATTCCAAGGCCTTATCACCCAGATTGACTGCACACCCTTCGGGACAGTACGAACCGATGATTTCATTGGCTGCATCCACTCCTCCACTGCAATCATCGTCATGTCTTCACAACCAGATTCCGCCTTCGATATAGTCACCTGAATCTGTAGACTCATCAAGCACCTTTTCTCAGATGTCTCAATACATAGAACTGTTCAATCCCGGCGAATAAATGAACATGCATGTGTACTTTCTGCTACCATAACGTTATGTAAAAATGCTTTCTGTTTGTTTGTACTTACCGAATAAATATAACTAACTTTTCTTCAGGTTTGATGCTGTCACGTAACTGTGTCTTCTCCTCTTATAAAGTCATCCACAAAACCTAATAACGTATGAAATGACTTTACACTCATTCTAGCATATCCAAAAAAATTTGTCGTCGTACTGTTTTAACTCTTGGAAACACTTCACAAAATGTCCGTTGGCATGACGTGTTTGTAACATAGGATGAACCCAATATTTTCTCTTCCTTTTATTATTTTTCTTGCAGTACCAAATATACACAATGGCTGCAACTTCTTCCACGTCCATGACTGACTTGGCTGGTCAACAAGTTGGCCGCACGGTTTTGTACCGCAAGCCGTTTGAGTGTGCGGCGTGCCGCAGTGCGGCCTTTCAAACAAAAAACTTATTTGATACCTTGGTCAGTAAAAGATGAAGTAGACAGACAGATTAGCGAATTGGAAGAGAAAGGAATAATAGAAAGATGCAACAGTCCATTTGTTAACTCTTTAGTGTGTGTTCGTAAGAAAGATGGCAGTATTAGAGTGTGTTTAGATGTGAGGGGTATTAATACCAAGATATTGCCAGATAGGGAAGCACCTGTTTGAGCCTGATACTCTGTTTACACCATTTCACTGTACCTACTATGTATATAAGTACAACAGATTTTGTTAAAGGGTTTTGGCAAATACCATTACACGAAGATGACAGGAAATATACAGCGTTCTTATATAAAGGCAGATCATATCAGTTCGAAGTATTACCCTTTGGTGTAACTAATAGTGTTGGTGAGTTCTGTAGGGCAGTTGAGGCATCATTAGGATCTGAAGTAAGCTCATTGGTGAAGACATATGTTGATGATATACTTATAACTAGTTGTGATTTTGAGGAACATTTAGGTCATATGAAATTATTGTTGAAAAGGTTGAGGCAGGTCGATCACAAATTGAAACTATCTAAATCAAAATTTTTAAGAAGAGAGGTATCATTTTTAGGATTTTTATTTAGTGCAGGTGGAATAAAGCCTGATCCATGCAAAGTCAGTTTGATACAAGAATTTCCAGTCCCCAGGAATGTGAAGGAGCTGAGAGGGTTTCTGGGTTTATGTAATTTTTATCGCAGGTTTGCAGCGAGGTTTTCAGATGTTGTGGCACCGCTGTTAGAACTGCTAGAAAAAGAAAAGTTATGGGTATGGACGAAAGATTGTCAAGTAGCATTTGAACAGGCAAAATCACTTTTCCTTAACGAGTGTATAGTATATCACCCTGATTCCTCTAAAGAATTTTATCTTAGTACCGATGCATCTGGGTATGGTTTGGGTGCAAAGCTATTTCAGAAGGCAGATGATGGATCAGAGAAGTTATTGGCATTGTTAGGCAGGTCTTTGAATAATGCAGAGAGGGCCTACACTGTCACCGAAAGGGAATGTTTGGCAGTGGTATGCAGTTTGAACAAATTACGTGATTTATTACTAGGACATAAGGTGATTGTTTTGTCTGACCATCATTCTTTGGCATTCTTAAAATCTTGCAAATTAATGGGAAGTAGATTGACACGTTGGTGTTTGGCATTACAAGGATATAATTTGGAAAGACAGTATGTAACAGGAAAGAATAATTCAGAAGCAGACTTACTCAGTAGAACTATACTTGAAAATGGAGAGTTAGTTTTAGAGGAAAAATCTAGGGCAGGACAAATAATGTGCAGGATTAAAATTGAACAGGACCATCAGTTGATTAAAGAATTTAGGGACATAGTGATGAGACAGAAGGAAGATGAAGTATGGAAGTTAGTTATTTAAGTTTTAGAAGACAAGGATAAAGATTTAACTCATACGAAAGTGCAAAAAATTTTAACTTGGTACTGTATTATGAGTAAAGATGTCTTATATAGACGAAAAAATTTACATGATGGGGAGTGGCGAGTTTGTGTACCTAGAGTTTGGATTAATAGGCTAATTTCACATGTTCACAAATCAACAGGTAATTTTTGTGCAAAGAAATGTTTTTGGCTTTTGCGAAATAGTTACTACTGGTCAGGCATGGAAAGGAAAGTAAGAAAAGTTGTAGGATGCTGTGATATTTGTAGAAGGCTAAGTTTCCAAATCAGTCATGGGAGGGGCCTTGGGACGCTATTGTACCTGAAGGGCCAGGTGATTTATTAACTGTTGACTTGTATGGACCTTTGCCGAAGTGTAGAGGTGGTATGCAGTACTTGTTTGTTATTTTTAAATGTTTTCACTAAATTAGTATTTTGTTATTCTTTGAGAAAGACTACTTCAGCTGCATGATTAAATAAATTACTAAATGATTATTTCCCACGTTTTGGCAAACCCAATAGAATACTGAGTGATCATGGTACACAGTTTATTTCAGACACGTGGAAATGGGAGTTAAACTGGTTAGGAATTAACATAGTGTTTTCATCTACAAGCACCCACAAGGAAACCCAAGTAAAAGATGTATGAGAGAAGTAGGGCGACTTTTGAGAACATACTGTCATGAAAAGCATTCGAAATGGGCCGAAGCAGTACCGTTGTTAAATGAATTTTTGAATTTACATGTTCATCACAGTACAGGGTATTCACCCATAGAGTTAACTTCTGGAGAGGTACCAAGGGATAAATTGGCACAGTCATTTGGATTTCCAACAGTTGTAGCTACAGTTGCTAAAGACAAGGTCGAGGAGGTGAAATTGAGGTTAAAGCATAAGGCTCTTAAGAGAAGTAACCGACAGGTGCAAACATGTAACAGTTTCAAGGTAGGTGATAAAAGTTCCGTAATGTTATTGGCCACTCGGAGCCCCAGTGTGTTTCGGTGGAAATATTTTTTTTTTAATTAAGTATTTCCCTTTAATTTCTTTTTGTTGAAATAAAAAAAACTTATTTTTTTTGTGAGTGTTTGAGATCCCTGATGCCATGCCAGGATGCACGTATGAGCCTCAAGGATGTTGAGGTGTTGGAATCAGTTTCCTAGATATATTAAGTGGTGAATTCAGAAGCCTTTTAAAACTCTCAATACAGCTGCCGTTGCCCAGCTTACCAACAGGATTGATGGTGTCCTGGTCCTGTGTTTGTATGCGAGGCTACCAGTGTAGTGCATTTTTTTTTAAGTAGCCAAAAGGGTTAAAATATATATTTATATTTTAATGTAATTTCTTGCAGAGGTTGTAATCAGTAGTATTGGCAAATAGCAACAGAAGAAATTGTATATGTATGGTGAAATAAGAGCCCAAGAAAAAAACTGGGAAAAGAACTATTTTTTTTTGGAAGCAGAGTTCAATAATGCCTGATGTTTTCTATTTTTAATATTGTTGACTTGTTTGTTGATGCTTATTTTATTTGCGTGGCAGCAGTTATTTTTTTTATATTTGTTATCTTGTAAAAATTATTAGTTTCACAATTTAATTGTAATTTTTTTTTTTGTTTTAAATTTTACTTGTAGTTTTAAGTAGTCACGAACAGTTGGAGTTCCCGGAAGTGATGGTGGGGGGTAGTGATTCTCGCTGGACTGCCGGCATGTGGTCAGCCATTTTCCTCGGCCATTGATGCTCGACCTTTGAAGCAAGAATGACGTGCGTGGAGTGTAGGGACTCAGTGCGGCCATTACTGCGGCCACGTGGCAAACTAATATAAGCCTTGAGTTTGCTTAGGCGCATAAGAGTATCATAATGTCAGAGTCGCGGCAATCGGGAGAATAACTCAATATTAGTTTTTTTTAATTGTATTATTTCGAGATGAACTACTTTTTTTTTCGGCACACCGCGATAGTGGCCTTGCTTGCAACTGATGGGAACCCCACTGTTCTTGTTCTTCGCCAAGCTCAATAATACTGTTCCTTATATTTCGCAACTTATTGCCGACTGCCACGTGTGTGTATAAACTTGTAGGTCTACAAAGTGAGCTTGTGCCGTCAGGCGCCAATAAAAGGAAAGCCAGTTCATCACGAACTTTCGTGTCTAATTTATTATGATCGGTGGCCGACCCCACTATTACCCAGAGATGAGAGTTCGTGCTTTGCTGCTGAATATTTCCAGCTAGCCGAGGGATGGTATGGGAAGTACCACCACATAAAATTGCGCCCAACGTGGGGCCTGACGGGAAATAAGTACCGGAGGACGCCGAAAATAAATTAAGACAGAGCAGGACTGATCGCCGCGGACAACAAGGGACCAACTATGCAGGCAGCAGCCTGCCAGTCGCCGGCAAGCTCAGCGCCATTCCCGCTGTCATATTACCTACCAGTGACATCGAGATTAAAGCCAACTAGACCTTCAAGTCGGCCCCCAGCACCCTGCCGACCAACGCCACCCGCCTACCAGGAAAGCAGTAGAGTGTGATGAAAAAAAGGGCAGGTAAGCCGGGCAAAGGTACCTAGCAGTAAAGGGCCATGGAGCTGTATTCGGTGTGTGATTAGGTGACCTTTGTTTTTCTTTCCGCAAGTGTGGTGTGTGCGAACGATTTATATAGGTTAGTTCTTTGTGTGTGTGCTTGCCTGTGGAATTTGCTCAGCATATGTGCGAGCAAGTATAATGTTGAGTGTATGAGTGAGAAAAAAAATCTCTCACTAGGGGCAGGAAGACTATTGTAATCTGTCGTTAAAAAGTTGTTTTTGTTTTGTTGCGTTGATAAATGCACGGCACCTGCATGTGCGGAGCCTACGCGAATTGCGCATGTCACGAATTTCATGGCTGGTGTTTTAGTCTAAGTCAAATACTTGTATTTGTCTGAGTGTAACACTGTTTCGCTGTTTACCGAAGTGGCTACATTACGTTAAGTGGCATATAGTGTGTCCCTCTCTCATGTAACGCTAATGAGGAAAGCCCTTGTAGTGTTCAGTTATAAGTTTTTTTTTAATTTGTGCGAGCCAAATTTTATTCGCATGATGAATGGGCAGACTGTAAGCATGTATGCCACGGGACAAATTGTAACTAACCTAGGTGAGCATGTAAATGCAGACGAAAATTTTCCGTTGCCAGATGGGATAAATAGCCCAGTTAACTCTAACACAAGTACAGATTTGGACCCCGTATTGCATTTGACCCCCGGAACTCTGAGTTTACAGGCGATACTGCAAATGATCCGAGCAGAGAACCGCGAATATATAGCGGAGATAAGGAAAGAAATGCGAGAAAGCTGTGAGCAGGATATAGAGGTAAAAAGGCAGATGCGAGGCGTGATAAAGGAAGTGAAAGATGAGATGAGGATAGAGGTGCGAGGAGAATGTGCCGCGGAAATAGCAAAATTCCGGGATGAGTGGGAGAAAGAACGCGATGCGATGGATAGTGCGCAAAAGGCAGGGAATGAAGTAGTAGACAGTGCAGTAAGACAAGTAGTAGAGGAGCAGTTTGAGCTGAGCAATAAAGTGTCATCAGTATAAGCGGAGCTGAATGATGCAAAGGGGTCGTGGAACAGGATTGAGAACCATAACCTCACTCTTGAAAATGTAATAGTGGAGTGTAAGGGCGAGATGTCAGACAGGTAAAGAAGTTTGGGGAGTTGATGTCGGAGCTAACTATTGAAGTACAGCAAAGTGAGAAACAGGTGTGGGGAGAGAACAGGAGGGTGCAAGAGCACTTCCAGGACGCACTAGAAACTTAGGGTTGCCAGCTAAAAAAAGAAATTGATCAGGTAATGAAAAACAAGGGTGGTTCACATGCGAATGTATGTGAAGGGGATATTAACCCACGGCCCCTGCGCTTAGGCCAAATATATCGCGAGCGGGACATACCGAGGTTTAGAGCAGATAAAGGAGAGCATCCACGAAAACACCTTGAAAATTTAGACGAATTTTTTAAAATCAACGAGTGAACTCAGAGTGAGCAGCTGATAATTGCTAAAAGGTCTGTTGAGGGTAAGTGCGGAACTTGGTACAAGTTACGCGAGAGCAATATCACTTGCTATCGAGAATTCGAGAAAGAGTTTCTTGATGAGTATTGGGATGCTAGAGCGCAGGGAAGTGACCGGACCGACCTCTACAGGGGCTCATGCAGTGTCGGGGAGTTGGGAGAGTCATTTGAGTAAGGTGGCCGAACGATCAAAATTTTACGATCACCCCTTTGAGGAAGCAGACATAGTAATGTTAGTGTTCTCGCAAACACCTCTCTCAGTGCAACGAATGCTCTTTGGCAAGGAGATGGGTACGGTAGAGCAGTTGCGAAGGGTCCTCAGAGAGATGGATCGTATCGGAGAGGACTGTGGTGGAAATCGCCATGAAAGACGTAACGAGCCAGGTCCAGAGGACACCAGACGATACAATCACAGTGATCACGGCTATCCACCGCATCAGCATCATGCACGAGGCTTTGTTCAAGGGGGCGTTATCGGCGGAGTGATGATAGGGACCGCGCGAGAGACCCACACTTAGGGCCTGGGGGATCGCAGGGGGGTAACACCCGTTACCGGCCACACGACTTGACTGAGAGAGGTGCTGACTAAGGGCGGAGGCAGCAGACAGTAAACATGATGCGGACAGAAGACAGCGAAACGGGAGCACAGCGCGCGGGGCAAGGTCAGCAGCGTGAGTCAGTAGCACCTGATGTAACTGGAGCTTCTCATCAGGGACATGCGGAGAGTCGTCCGGTTCAGGCAGCCAGGCCGAAACGACTTACGCGCGTCACGCCAGCACGCACATGACTGCCACCATTTTTGCCAGTGACAGGGAATTTTTACTATCTGAAGAAGGGTCACCCATATGTTGTAATGCAGTACCGGAATTGTCATGCAGGTTAGCCAACAGGGATGTTACTGTATTATTTGATTTTGGATCCGAGATTACTGGTGTTTCAAAACAATTTCTAGAATTTCTTAACATGGAGGGTTTTTGTTTCCCAACTCTACCTGTACCACAGATCACGGTAATTGGTGCGACAAGAGGAAAGAGTAAGAAAGTCAATCAGCAGGTCTTTTTGGATTTGGATTTTAATGGTTTTACATATCGTGCAGTGTGTCTTGTCATACCACAGCTAATGTGTGATATAATTGGTGTTGATTTTATAAAGGAATTTGATGTTGTAGTAAATTTTGTTAAGCGTATTATATGTCTGGGGGGTAATTGTATGCCAATGTCAACACGATCTTCCTACACGGATAAACATGAGTCACTGCACGTAGATGTAGTTGACGAACCTGACCTGCACGTAGATGTAGTTGACGAACCTGACCTTCACGATGCTGGACAAGTGTTAACCTGGGTAGCCATAGACAACACAGTAGAAATTAATTTCATTGCAGATCAGGAGGCGCAGTGGCAGGCTAGCTTAGATCAGGTTATTGTCAATTGTAAGGCAGCAAGTATGGATGAGTGAAAGGCATTAAGGGGGTTGCTGGACGATTTCAGAGATGTGTTTTCAGATGAGCCAGGACTCACGACAGAATATGAAGCTAGGATACCGGTGTTTGATGACACGCCCTTCAGCCAGAGAACATACCCCATTCCATGGACCTGCAAGGAGGAAGTAGACAGACAAATTAGTGAGATGGAAAGACGAGGAATAGTTGAAAGGTGTAATAGCCCTTTCGTAAATCTGCTAGTTTGTGTTCGGAAGAAAGATGGCACTGTACGCGTATGCCTGGATGCTCGTGGAATTAATGCACATATTCAGCCTGATCGTGAGTCACCAGTAGAGCCGGATGTTTTGTTTTCAGAATTTCAGGGTGTTAGGTATATGAGCACCACTGATTTTTCAGAGGGGTTCTGGCAAGTACCGCTGCATAAGGCAGATAGGAAATACACTGCTTTTCTGTATAAGGGTCGCGGCTACCAATTTTGTGTTCTACCCTTTGGCCTGACCAATAGCGTAGGGGGATTTTGTCGTGCAGTAGACGTTTCGTTGGGAACAGAAGCAGGCTGAGGTGAAATTTTTACGTTTTGTTTTGGATGCACAAGGCATTAGGTCAGACCCAGAGAAGATAAAATTGATACAGGATTTTCCTACGCCTAGTAACCCCAAAGAGTTGAGAAGTTTTCTGGGCATCTGTAATTTTATCGCCACTTTGCTGAACAGTTTTCACAAATAATTGCACCCATGTTAGGTTTGTTGAAGAAAGGAACAGGTTGGTCATGGGATAAGGATTGTCAGGATAGTTTTGTTGCTGCAAAGGCACTGTTTACAGACCACTGTGTAGAATACCAATCCAGATTTTGGCAGTACGTTCTATATTAGTACAGATGCTTCAGGATATGGCCTAGGTGTAAAGTTGTTCCAGTTTAATGCTGCAGGGGAAGAATGCTTAATTAGTTTTATGAGCAGATCTTTTACAGGGGCAGAGCGGTCCTACACCGTTACTGAGAGAGAGTGCTTAGCAGTAGTGTGGGGCCTTGCCAAATTCAGAAATATTGTTTTAGGTCATAAGATAATTGTCTTGACAGATCATCATAGCCTATCTTTCCTTAAGGCCTGCCGGTTAATGGGCAGCAGGTTGACACGTTGGTGTCTTGCATTGCAGGAGTATGATCTAGAGATTGTCGTGGGTGGGGGTGAGGTTTTGGGCGGTGCAGGTCACGGTGGTAAGCCGAAACCTCTCGGCGTGAGTAGTCTGTCGGCGAGGGCGCGATGGCTAGATGGCGGCGTGCTTCACTCCCAGGATGCACTCCCGAAGCGTCGACCGCCGTCTTCCTCGTCGGACTCTCCCCACCCAGTAAAGGCTAATACAGCGAGGGAAACTAGCGCTGCACTGGAGGTTGTTCTTCCACAGTAGGTGTAGCCGAAGGTGGAAGGAAAGAAGTGGCAACAATGGGGTGCTGATGCCCCGGACAGGATAGCACGGAAGTGCCTGGGTGAGGAGTTGCGTCGGATGAGGGTTCACAAGGCGAGGATGGGGTGGAGACGGAAACGGGTGTCGGGGAGG
>PNEQ01117226.1:0-15466 GCA_003012365.1 Medauroidea extradentata | reverse complement strand
AGAGTTTATAGGGGATCTATAAATTACTATTATACAAGATTTTAGAGTAGGTATTGTAATACATCCTGCCTCTATAACCTTGTCCTGACACCATTTGTCCATTTCTATAGCTTTAAAGGATATATTATCTTTTATATAGATGCACACTCCTCCCCCTCTAATTTGTTCTCTACAGTAGCATGTTGCTAGTACATATTTGACAAAATGACAGCAGGATATCTCATCCTGCTTCAACCAGTGCTCTGTTACACATACTATGTCAGGTTGTTTTAAATTTAAGACATTTTCAAGTTCAATTTTTTTATTTTTTAGACTGCGTATGTTTTGGTGCAGAATACTAATATTAGCAGATATATTAGGTGTGTCAACTGTTGAATGCTTGAGATTTGGTTTAGTATATTGCAATTTGGTAGGTTAACAATAGGCCTACATGTAATTATGGTGGAATTGCTTAAAGGGCTCTACACAATAGCACGATGCGATGGAGCGAAAGGCAACGACATTACAAAGTCTTGGCAGCAGTATTTTTCAGAATGACTATGTGAAACAGCTGGCGGAATAAATGTTGACACGTGAACCACATAAGGTACTTATGAAAATTCACTCACAGGAGTAAGGTAGGTTATTTCAGTCACGTGACCAGGTTTTGTTGATTACCAGGATGTGATGAACACCCGCTATTCTATTCAATGTTTTAAGATAGCGAAAATAAAAAAATTCCTTTATATTTTTTACATTATTTTTTATACTTAAATACAATAGTTTGGTAGTTGACTGTGAGGTAATTAGCTGGAAATTCAAACACTGGATAATTTCACTCCGGTTAAATTTCGTTCACCTCAAACATGAAATTCTGGCTGACTTTCCCTACCCCCGTGCGTTTTCATAACCGCCTTAAGTAAAATTAAGTGACAGAATGTCAGGTTATGTTACTGTGAGGCAGGCAGAAATATATATTTGTAGCCAGACCAATATTTCGTCCTTCCCTTTTGTTCGCGTTTCTTTTCTATTGTTTACAAACATCACATTAGTTATTTTTGTTATTTTTCTTATTTTTTGCGTCCTTGCTTCTGATTATCGTCAGCGATATCGTCCGGACGGCAAGTCAGTCTGGTCGCTTGGCGAGATGTCGCGCATCGCGAGTCGCGACCGATGTAACTGCGATTGGCTCTTTTGGTGTTACGTCATGTCGCTTCGCGTCGCGTCACGCAATTGTGTAGAGGGCTTAAGACGGTTAAATTAACTTACATTTTTGACATAAAAATGCAATAAACTTACATCAAAATCTTCCAACTCCCCTTCAGTTTTCTTTGTAATATTTTGTAGTGTTCGTTAAGTTTAAAGACTTCATTTTTTGAGGTATTAAATAAAATTGTATTACTTATGTCTTTAGGGTTACTTTTCAAAACCTGTAAAAAAAAATTCGTCAGTACACAGACAAGTAAACTAAAAAAACCAGCATCATTGCAACAATCGTTCTGCATCATTCGCTCTATTAAATTTTACTAATTACAATTATATACTCATTACTTTCATTTCTCAAAAATACTACATTTTTCAAAATGTTTACATACATCTATCGGCGCCATATTGCATGTTACAGTCGTAGAGACTATAAAAAAATTAGAAAGCAACACTAGTGCAATAGAACCAAAGATAGTGATCATGATCAACAAGAACCTGACGTGACCAACATGGCTATGATCTTCCAACTCGTCTCGTAGCAAATACATCGAAAGCAATGAGCATATATTTCTTTGGAGATAGTTTGTGGAATCGTCTGCTCTGTGTTTTGTTTTGAAATGAAAGTATTTTGCTAAGTTACAGTTATCAAAAGAATGAAACATGGATTATGACAGTCCGGTCATATACGGACTTGAGTTCCAAGTGAGAATTAAATGTTTATAATGAAGGGTACTTTAGTTAGAACAATTGCTCTTATCTGAACATATTTGTACAAACTGTGTTTGTAGAACGTAGGCACGAAACAGACTGTCCCTTATTTCTTTTATTTCTATGTTGGTCACTTACATTGGCTTCTGTCAAGCTTTGATTTAATTTTCAGTGTTGTTTTCTTAGTTTTAAGTAAAACAGCTCTTAACACGTAGGCTTTCGATAGTGCTCTCGCTCGGTTGCAAGCACCTTCAAAGTACTCACTGCACCTCTCTCTGTCCAGACCTTTAATTGTCACATTAAAACATTCCACACTCTGACAATTCTCACAAGCATAGACTGTTTCAACATTTTCTATTAATAAACTTTACCTGTCAAACCAATAGTTTAGTCCCTACACGATGAGTAGCTACTCTTGATATTTACCTTTTTTTTTTATTTGCTTGCTAGGCCACTACACTGGTATAGCTAAAGTCGGTTTCATGTAAGTAACTTGTTCCATATTTTGACAGTTCACTTCTGAGAAGTGTGTCTGTACACAGGCTTGCAGAAACCGTGCTTGTCTAGAAAGCCAGGTAGGTTCAAAGCCCCGAACAATGGAACTGTCAGACGTATTTCTCAGAAAAGAAATGTTGAAATACGGACAAGTTGTATTAGACAGACTATATGTTCCAAGATTTCTTAAAACTTATACTCCCACAAATCAGTCTCTCCATAATTTTCCTGGTGTTCGAGATGAGGTGCAATGGTCTGTGAATACCAGACCACCTTGTATCCTCCCCCTGCTCAAGTATTGGGAACCCCACTGCCTCCTTCCATTGTTGTGGTTGCTTTCCTTCTTAATGATCTGTTAGATGTTACCTCTACATATTAGACCAAATTTCTCTCACCAAAATGACTTCCAATCCCTATACAGTTACCATCTCGACCAAGTGAGGTGGTCCAATGGTACCATTATTCAGTAGGACTCGAGTTCGATTCCCGGTTCCGGCCATCCTAATTTTGGTTTTCCATGGCTTCCCAAAATTACTCCAGCCAAATCTTGGGATGGTTCCTTAACAAAGGCCATGGCGGTCTCCCCTCTCAGCGCCTGTCATTGTACCAAGCGAGGTCATCAGAGACGAGTCGTAAAGCTCACTTACCTTACCGTACCTATATCATTTTATGGCACTGCCTTATTATTATTATACTTTAACCCTGACACTTCTTAAAACTTAGCTTCCTAAGTTACTCCCAGTCTCCCTTGGCTCGACAATTTCTATAATACTACTCTTCAAACACTGTTAAGTTCTGTGCGTGCAGGAGTTCTGTCCTTTCTTTATCAGTTTTTTTTTCAGCCTGTCCTTTACCTTTGGCATTATTCTTTTGTCTCTCTTTACCATATTTCTTGCCTTTACCCCCCTCCATCATATTCCCTATCTAATTATTCTTTTTTCTTCCTTCCCACTTGCCTCATCAATTTCTTGGCTCTTGCTGTTCCTTCATTGTGCTTGCAAATGCCTACACTTTTTAATCTTTGATCTCCCATCCATAATATCTTGGATCCTCTCAGTCCTGATTATTTTTTGTGTATAATTTTTTTTTCTCCATTTCATCAATTATTTTCCTAAATCCTCCACTCAAAATATATTTAAGTTTCCTTTAGCACCTTTCACTCTTAGAAAAATTTCAGCCCCCAACTATTTTCCTCACCCATACTGTCACACCACTCTTATCACTACCCTGCTCTACCATGCCAATTTTGCCTGGTCCGCATCTCACTCTGGAATATTACAGTCACTGATCACTCGTAGTACTGCACCAACAACAGCATTCCCAGGCCTGACAAACACCACGTCTAGTACTGACCCCACCTCCTCTTTATTCTATCTAGGAGGTTCCTTTACTCTCTGCACCAAACCTCTTTTCACAAACTGCACTGCCATTCTTTGTGTTAATCCTGTCCGTTATTACCCCAGTTAGATGCTACCATGTCCTGTTGGCTTATATGCTGCCAGTAGTGTAATATTTCTGCCAGTCCCTTTGCTTTTACTTTAATTACCTCATATTTTTTTAATAAACTATCCTTTACGCACACCATTATTCCTTCTTCCTTCCTTCTCTATCTCTTCTGAAGATTATAAATTTATCCTGCTTACATTCACTACTAAGCACTTTCTCATTCAGCCACTTCTACACTGCTACTAACTTACTACATTCTTCAACTATTCCCCAGAAATTGTCCAACTAGTCGTATACACTCGACATTATTCTGATATTTAATCTAACGTTGTGTGCCACAATATTATCCTATGCCTCTCACCTTGCTATCTCATGCAGTCTGCTCTACTTCAGAACTCCAATGATTACTGGTTTCTTGCTGATTGCTATTTCTGTCCTTGCTCAATCTTAACTATATCTGGTAACCACCCAGCTGTTTCCTACTTAACAAATCAACTGAAGTCCACTTTCCCTGTTCCTCCAAGTGCACCGTGTCCCTTCTTAACTCTTGAATTCTGTCCACTTCCTGCTAATGTGTCTGTGAATGTGGTGGTCCTTCAGATTTCTGGTCGGGAATTTCTTCTACACCATGCTAAGCAAACCATGCAAGGCCTTTTCAACAACTCTTATGAGCACTGTTGTTTCTCATCACATGCATTGTTACCACCTTGACTTTGTTGCTTCCCATATCATTCACCCTTTCACCTAGATCCTTGATCTTTGCCCCTTTAACTACTGTTCTGTTTGCCTGTCCTCTCCTCCTGACGCCCATCTTGAACACCACCACCTTAATAATCACACTGCCTAAGATCATCTTTGGTTCTTCCCTCACCCCCGACCCTCCTAACACCCTACCACTGCTTGCCAACATCTCCTCTGCCCTGAATCTTACTGGCCTGCCAGCCTCCACCTGTTCTGCCATGTGTATTCTTCCAGTTTCTCCCCTTCTTTTGGACTGCCCTACCTTCACTGTATGCTGAATACCTTTATTCTTTTTACAGTTTCAAAAACAAATTGCATAGTAAAGAATATTTGATGAGGACATTGGTCATACCCTTGTTTGAATGGCTTATTATAAGGCTGCTTTCGAACTCTAGCTGTGATTTTGGACGTTGACAAAGTTACGTCCCTACCTTCATGCATTTTTCTAGGGCAGAAAGCCTGTTAGGGAGGAATTTGGACACAATTTTCCAACTCCAACACTTGACGGGTCAGTTATCGGTACGCTGATGTCCGAACCCACCATTTCCATCATGATACAGAGTGAATACCTACGTACAATTATTTATTGTAACATTTGTGAAAAATACGGAGGATTAAGTAGGTCCAAGTATTTTTAAGCAACATGTTGGTATAAGCTGAACGTGTTTATATTTAACATATAGACAGCCGCAGTTGTTGTGGCAGAGCAGCGGGCTTCTAACAGCCCTCCCACATTATGATAAAAAGGTACAAATATATAGCTGGAATTTATGTTATATAGTTACATGTCTCTGAAATGTGTATAGGCTATATCAAGCAGTATTTATGGCTGATTTCCACTGCTTAGAAAACGGGTGGAGGAGGCAGGTACTTTAACTTAAGGTGAAGGAACTTCTAGGCTGGATTAATAGATAAACTGGATCGTCTTCTCCCTGCGCCATATGGAGTGGAAATTTCTTGTTAACTTAGCTTATGAAATTGGAGCATTGACAGAATGCAAGAATGTAAAATGTTAATGCCTATAAATTAAGTTAACTAGCAGGCCAGCTGCAACAACTGCTGTACAGCCCACATCCATAAATAGGTATTGAACAGACAGAGGAAATGTAAAGCAGAGAAAGTTTGATGTGAACCTTGTAGTGTACAAGACAGGAATCATTAAATTTCACAGTGAGGCTGTCATAGCTGAAACACAGCCTAAACTATTTATTTCATAATCATTACCATGCACCAACACAGGGCTGCATCAATTAAAATTTGCAAAGGGGAGGGGACAAAATACAATTTTATAAAGAAACACCAATCCCCCCTATTAAAAGTAGGAGGGTTTGGGGATCCTCCCCTAGGAAAATTTACATTTTAAGGTGCAAAATGGTGTTATTTAAGCAGACGTCATAACTAGAAATTGATTATACAGCTAATACTTCTATTTTTTTTAAGATAATTATTTTAGTAAATAATAAAAGTTAAAGAGATTTTGACAGCAATAAAAAATGGATAGGGGTAGCTCAAAACTAAAAATGATTAAGTACCTGTAAATTCTATTCACTTTCAACACCAACACAGAGTAGCAAATTTATTTATTTACAAGTACCATAAAAACTTTAGAATTATGTAAGTCTGAGACTTTGTGCATTGTAAAGACAATAACAACAAATAATTAATAATTCAATGAAATAACTTAACATAGTTAATCATTAGCTACATTTCTATATTGTTTTAAAACAATTTAAATTACTTATGTTTAGCCCTCGATCCTTACGAGTAAGATACTCTTTTTAGTAGCTGTGAACTTTATATTTTGGTGTGAACAGTTTTAAAGTAATTAGCGAATGAATCATGTGGAGCACATAGATGAGGAAATAATATTTTACAGTTGCATAAAACTTGTTACTATGAGAGAAGCATTTTAATGCAATCCTCAATGAAACGTGAACATCAATTATTTAAAAGGTAGGCATTACCTATATTATTTGCACTGTGCACATTATTTATAAATGTATAATTATATTAACATAAGTTATATCTGACTGTTATGTGTTATGTAAAATTAAAAGTGTGTACAGTATATTAATATTTAATTTCTAAAATGCTCATCAAATATACAAAATTGAAAGTTCAAAACTCAAATTCAAAATGTAGTCATGTTTCTTGTTAGGACATTTATTTCAATCTAGGCAACAAGATACAGTACAGACAGACTGTCACAATTTCCTTTAGTTACATCAAAACTAAACTTTGCCGAACAGTTGCAGAAGATAATTATTTCTACTTGCAAACTCTGACATAAGACAGTTGGTGTCAATTGGATCCACCATTTCCTGATAGCAATTTAACATACACAAAATGTTCTAGTCACTCTTGAGACATTACAGTTCGTAAATAATTCTTCAGTCTCCAAAGCATTGAAAATGATAGTTCATCAGTAGCAGATGTGGCAGGAATAACCAGGAGCAATCAATTAATTCTGAGCATCTGCGAACAAACAACGTTATTCGGTTTGCATTTCTTTAAATCTTGATGCTATGGCTTCCACAGTACTGAGACCTGGATTAAGTTCATGGAACATTTCCTGCTGACGACTTAATTTGGTAATGTCAAAATTATGTTCATGTGAGCCACAGTGACTTTTTCACTCCATTCTGCAATATGCTGAACGAGTGCCATTTCATCATGCTGGTTGTTTGAACCTGTTCTCAACTTCTCCAATCGCACACTTCAGAGATTCATAACCATTTTCCCTTGACCTCATTTTTCTGCAATGGGAACACGTTTCATCTTGCATGCTCTCAGTTTTGACAGAAACTGATTCTGTCCAGATGTGGATGTAAAGAAAATCCAGAAGTAATGTGCATGACTGATGAAATTTTCCCTGACAAGGATGGGTTCAAGTCGGAACGGCTGGATCCGTCCTTTCCTGGAAAAGGAAATCAAGAGGTGGGGTGGAAAATAGTTGTCTACTTGTTGCTGAGGAATGTAAAGTCATGTGCACAAAAATATAGGTCTCGTTTTCAAAAGTTGAGACGAAACATGTTCATCCTCATGTTTCTGAACTTGTGTGTGTTGATGAGGATGGGAACACATGTGTTCGCACTTGTTAACGTACATCATACTATGTTCATCTTAAAAATGTGTGGACTGTATGCTACAGCATATTTGTAGTACTGTACTTACAAAATTATTTATTTGACTTGTACATCACTTTGTTCCCCCATTTGCCCATACTTCAAGATTTCATAGAGGGAGCAAGATACCCTTCCCCCGCCCATCACTGTTGTTGCACCCCTGCACCAACAGTTATTGCTCTCATCAGCAATAGTAATTGTTGTTTGGTTTTTTTTTTATTAGGTACTTATTTCTACCATTATTTTAAATTAACCATAAGTTACATAGTATTTAAATTTATTTCATTTACTCTTTGGAATAGAGCACCAATATTTTAAATTATGAAATATTACTCAATCTTAAAAAAAAATTTTGAAACAGAACAATCACTGTTCAGTACTGTACAAAGCAAACATTTCAATAATTTGTAATGAACTAGAGTATTGTATAGGCAGTTCGGGATAAAGTGAGCTCTCAAAAAAGCCCTGCTAAAGTTATATTTTCAGCCAGTTTGTATCTTTCCGTGTGTAACTGCTAATGACATGACATGTCTAGCCTCTCTGGACACGTAACTTAATGTTTGCGCATGTAATATAAATCGTGTAGTCGGTATGAATCTATACATTTTAATAAAGAAAGGTTCATTAATTATATTGAATACAGTTATGTGGATTACGGTTGATTTTGTTACTGTTATGTTGTATTTAAATAGGATAACATGCGGAACTATATTGCGTAATTTTGCTACCAACCACACAGTCAGTAAGGCAACTATAGTTAATGGTGAAGTATATGAAGTAATGGCTAGTGATATTTTTCAAAGGTTAAATTATTAGTGTTCACTTTATTCCGAATGACCTATAAATATACAGTTCTACAGTAAGTAGCCTAACGAGCTTAATCCAGAATCAAGTGTTGGTTAGTGATTAGTATCTTTTTTTATCCATGTAACTTATATGCCCATATTAATAGTCTACACCTTCAGTGTTTCGTTAATTTACTACAGTAAACATAATTCAATTTAATTGAAAATGTTTTTTGTTTAATACTACGTATGGTACCATACATTATAATTATTATGAACCATCTAAAATAAAGGTGAGGTGGTTTGCTTGAAACGTAAGTCAGGTACAAATGGTTTCCTTTAACCACAGGCTAGAAGCCTTGCATCACAGCTTGCAGAATCAGATGCAGTGAGGTTTATGATTGGGACGCAGTCCTTGAAACTGTCCAGTAACCAGGTGCATATTGTAGAAGTCAATGAGGAGAATGGTTCACTGAACACTCAGATCTTCCAACACAGTGAGGGAGAAATTTGGTCAATTACTGCTTCACCAAACGATGCAAGCATCATTGCCACGTGCTACAACACGCTTGCAGGTATTTATGATGCATGATCCTTAAACCAGTTAGTGGGACCTACTTTGCTATGTGCTGTGTTTCATTTCAAAGAGGCTCACATTGCAGATCAAGTAGGTGATGTCAAAAATAGTAAAAATATTTGTAGTGCCTTGCTTCTTATTTTAGCACTTTTTATTCCTTGCACAGATGACAACACATGCTGTGTGCGTAGCGCCATCTGGCGGTTCCCGCAGCAGCCTGATGCTGATGAGTCTCCGGCACCACTGGAACAGGTGACACTACTGGACACAGCCAGATTCGGCCAAGACGTCCGTATCACAGCGTTCCACCCCAGCGATGGCTCCAGAGCTGTGTCCGTTGTTGACAACCATTTCGTACTGTGGGACCTCTCTGAAAGTGATGGCAAGGTTTGCACTGCTTAGGGTTTGTGGTTAGTCAGTGTAAGGTTTCTACCAGTAGCTAACTGACATGTAGCTCTGGTGTGTTAGAAAGTTGTGCAGTATGACAGTGTATCTTGTCTTTTTAAAACTTAAAAACAGATGAAACAAACTGCTTCTTAATGCATTGCGGAGCATTTTATTTTACGAATATGTAGACATTACTGTCTGGAAATAGACTGGCCTAAACAAGGCAAAGACATATTTATGTACCTTTGACCAAGAGCACCGTTATATATATAGCTATTGTGTCAAAATTTTATTTTATAAAAATTTAAAGGAGAAAATTATTATACAAAAGTTGGCTATTTAAGGTTTGTTACTATTTCTACAGTACATTTACTTACATTACTACTGTGCTTAATATTATATGCCATAGTTAAGATCTAAGGTAACAGTATAACTGATGAAGCCTATCAGTACAGGTAGCACATATATTCTGTTTCACTTACCTATAGTAAATTTTTATGGGATATGAATGTTTGATTTTAAAATGAATTCATACCAGCTGTGTAATTTTTTGTTGTATTATTTGTGATTATGTTTGGTACAGGAAGTGTGCTCGGGTCTGCTTGAAGGGAAAGGACAGCCCAGGTTCACGACGGGCAAGTGGAACCCACACCAGAACTGCTCACAGTTTGTGACGGCCAATGACAGCCACATCAGGAGCTGGGACCTGCGAAGTCCTCGAGAGCAGGCTTGGGTGATTGAGGTTGCACACAGCCAGCTGGTTCGGTATGTGGCCATCTGTGAATATAACAACATGAGTTGTTGCAAGGATAGTTGCATTATACTGCTTACATGGCTTTGTTCTATTTATATTGAGTGTTTGGAACCACACCCAAAATATTTCTGGAAGTATGTAAAATTGTGGCGTCCTAGTTTAACTTGTAATGGATAATTGTTGAGTAAAAACACAGTTTTTTTTTATTGAAGTTTTGTGTCATTGGAGATCTACACCACATAGCATGGCTGCAAATATTAGCCCACCATATTTTGCACCTCTCACAGGCAAGAAAAAATGTAAGCATCCATTTTGAGAAACAAACAATGCAAGAAATTATGTTATAACTCATAGGAACGAATGTGATAGTTTTTGTTGATGAATGCCTTCCTTCAATAAAAACAATTTTGGAAATAGACAACAATCTACATCAGTCCAAGACTTGTTCTCAGTTTGGCAAATAGAGTTTGATGCAGCACCTTTGTTAAGACATCAGCCAACTGGTCTTCTGACCAAACATATTGATGTTCAACTAGTCTTTCTACATTTTCTTTAATGAAATGATGACAAACATCGTGTTTAAGTAGTCTATTTTCTGCATTGTTGGCCACATGGATTGCCGTCTGATTGTCTTCAAACCTGGAACAGTTTCTTTAGCTCGCAGACCTATGCAACAGTTGTGCTCACCATCACATACTCAGTTTCTGTTGAAGACAGCTTTTGTTGAAGACAAAGTGACTGATGATTGCTTCTTGGATAACCAGGACAGGGTACTATTTCCTAACAAGAAGACATATCCTGTTGTCAATTTTCCGTCTTGTGAGGCTCGAGCCCAGTTTGCATCCACAAAACCACATAGCTCAGGCATTTGACTTCTGAAAAACGAACACAAGTTGATGGTACCTTTGATGCAATGAAGGACTCGTTTCAATGATGTCCACAGTTCCTCACTAGCTGGACTCTGATATCTGCCTAAAAATCTAATTGGCGAACACAGATCTGTTCTTGAGCCCAACATTTTACTACGGTACATCAAGTAACCTATTAATTTGCAGCAGTCTGATTCAAGAGTCTTATTTCACATGTTTGCATTCTTTAAACAAACTTTGAAGTTTCGATCCACGAGTGTTAATAGTGGGATGCAATTCTTCATACCAAAACTCATGAGGACATCGTTGAGGTAAGATGTTTGTTTCAACTTGGTTATACCAGTTGTTGTGTCATGATCAATTGATATTCCAAGATACTGTAGGTGTTAACATGACCCAAATTTTTCATTTTGAAGATGCTACTTAGTTCAGATTTTACTGATGTTTTTTCATTTACGTAGAGCAATATGTACAGGCTGCCTGTGTCACAAACTTTGTGATACAGGTAGCTGTCTGTATCCTGCTGAAATCTAAGTTTCTTCATAGTACTGTTGAATTTTTTGTTCCACATCTTTGGAGACTTCTTGAAACCATATATTGATTTATTAAGTTTGGTGACTTTATTCTTTTTGAGATATTTCAACACCTTCAGCCATGAACACAATATTTTCTATGGGAGATGCAATGCAAAGTGGCTGACATCTGGTGGTGAACTTAATAAACCTTCGGAATGGTGATTTCAACTGCAGACGCTCTGTTTTACATGTGTGTAACGAAGCAATTTAATGTTGAAAAATAAATACTAGGTGGCAAAAGTACTGTACTCCGTTGTAAAAATACAAGAGTTTTGTAAAAAATGTGTTTCTATATGCATATAAAGAGCATGGGTGAGAGGTAATAATGTAAACATATCGTTACGAGTGTTGTCATTTTTACACGTCATAACTTCTGCCAAACTAATTGTATCCATATGTAAACAGCATTCTCTAAACTACCTTTGTATAAACTCTTTGTCTTTTATTTTCGAATTTCCGTATCAATTGTAGTTGAATCACATTGTTTTCAGTATTGATGGTTTATTGAGGCCTAACAAAGTTAGGCCTAACCTCGTCCATTTACTTAATTTTAAATTATTGAAATGATAAATTAGTAGACGTGTCTATGCAGTTGTAAGCATTAAAATATAAACTTGGCATGCAAAACTTATTTAAAACAATTTTCCGTTTTTGTGTTTATTTCTCATCGTTATTTTTTTTTTTTTTTTCCAACCAAATGAGTGTTACAAAAATTTTCCTGAAGCTATGTTTGCCGAATGTTACGTTAACATCTGATAACGTGAAAATTACAAGCTCATAATATCCCTTTATATGTAAAGTATTATTGTACTTGCAATAACTATAGTATTAGTATATGTTGTAACAGCATGAAATAACCTTCAAGCAAAATGTAGGACCTAACCTATAAGCATTCTGAACGGACAGTTTTGGTACACACAAATTTTACTCAATTTTGTGGTTTGCCAAAAAGATTATGTTTTCATTTTTTTCTTGTAAATTGTATTTTCGGTATAGTGGTATCATTTATTGATAATTAAATTCATGCAGCTTTATTTGGCATTTCTTTTAATACACACTTCTACAAATATTATGGAATATATTAAACAATTTATTACATGTTGTTTTGCATTAAATAGTTTTTAGTGATCAGTGTTAGTTTTATTTACGTAAACTACACCCTGCATTAAATACACACGAGTCTTTGAATTGAAAATAAATACGTGTCTCCATTGCTACGCATACGGAAAATACATTTTGATCACCATTCCGGCCATCTGCATGGTGCAATGGTGCTGCCCCTAGCATTGCTTTGCATCTCACATATCACCATATAAAAATGTTCCTGAAACATGCATCTGGATCCCAACTGATTTGCTGTAGTCAATAGTACTCGTAATGTAAGTTTGGCTACAGGTGCATATGTATTCATAAAATCAAAACTTTCTAATTGTTGAAAGCCTTTAGCATCTAACCTGGCTTTGTAAGATATTATGTTGCCCTCATCATCAGTTTTGAGGACCCATTTTGCATAATTAGTAGGAGCACCATCTGGCTTTTCCACTTCAGTCTAACTATAATTTTCCAGTCGTATGTTTACCTCTTAATTAATGTGGCAGTTTTCCATTTTTCAGGCTCAATACTACTGAGTGCCTCTTTGTGTATTTCAGGATCTTCATGCCTTCTGACAGAAATTAAAGACACTTCAAAATCTTCAAGTTTATTAGTTTTTTTTTTATTTATTTATTTATTTAAATTTTGTTCTGGCCACGGAGACTGCTGCATGGAGGGTTTGACATCTTCTTCATCAGTGCTTGACTGCCCACTTTCAACCCTAGGATTTTCCTTAAAACCTTACAACTGTTCTTTATATTCTGCCTCACTTGTCTCATCTACATTATCCCTCACTTGTTTTGATTCAGGATGTTTACATAAAAGGTCAAATTTTGCCTGATTGATTGTGCAAAGAAGCAAATATCACATTGCAACAAAGTTCAATCTTTTTTAATGTCTTGAGTTGTTTTATGTCACATTCCTTTGACAAACCATAACTTGCATGGAGTCTTACCTTCAATGTACCGTAAAACAGGGTGATTAGAAACTTTGGGGTGAATAGAAACAGAATTAGAAATTAATTACAAGCTGATGCCTTTTGCTTGAAAAATTATAATTACTATAAAACTTTTTGTTTGTAAACTGTTTTAACTTTCTTACCTAAAAACAGATTTAATACCGAAAATTTAGCTTTAAAATTGTGTTCTAATCACCCCGTTTTACGGTACTTGTTCCAGTCCTGTTCAAGACGCACGCTGTATTTACTGCCTCTGCCGAAAACTATTTCACCAGTCCTTTTGCCACCATCATTTTTCTTGTCGACACCATTGCCATCTTCATTTCTCGTTCGATTTTACTTTGCTGCTCGGGACAGTAAGGTATTGATTTTTCATGGATTATGCCTAAATTTGACAGCACTCTTTCAACATAAGTTAAAATAAACTCTGTTCTGCAATCGATCTTCAACATCAAGATGATGTCACCCTTTTGATTCTTGACCATCACTGGAAATGTCTACAACTTTTCAGTCACTTCATGTTTATGTTTGATAAAATAAGAAACCTAAAGTGAGGAAATCATCCTTCAACAAAAGGAAATCCAATTGATGTCTCCTCTATGGGACCACATAAGTCTGCATGCATGATCTCTCTTTGTTGACTTATAACCACTTTCCCCTTGAAGCTGTTCCTTTTTTATCAAAGGTTCGCAAGCTGTCTTCACCCAAGAACTTTTCATGATGAGAATTTAAAACTTTCTTAACTTGCTTCATACTCTGGTGTGCCATTCTTTTATGTCAAGCATGAAGTTAGAGTTACGAGAAGAAAAGGCACACACAGTAACTGCTTAAGAGTTAATTTAACATAGTTTACCCGTTCGATAACCTAGCCAAAATACAACACATATTGCCAAACACAAAGCTTAAAAAGTGAACTTACTTGCTGCTTCACTTCTACTAGAAATGGCGATTCTTCTCAGAAATAGCATGGGAAGTAAAAAAATTTGTTAGGTTAAAAACTAAGAGAATCCCATGGTCTCAAACTGCTGCCCGCGAAAACTCAAAGTCCATAAATAATTATGCACTTGAGAAACAATTTATATATTCAAGAAGTATTCTTTCCTCTATTTCTCAAGTTTACCTTCCAAATCCTGACTGTTCTCCATTATGTAATGTTAATTCTTCAAAACCTATAGGTGTAATTTTTTTATCAAAAAAATATAATCAAATGAAGTTGTATCATAGAAGTATATAACTTGAAATATTTTGTCTCGTAACTCACAATACCAAAAAACTTTAGTTGACTACTGTTGAAAAATCAATTAAATACATTAAAGAAACCTACCATTCTAGGTTTTATTATAAATAATTCATATTTGAACCCTTATTCTCATCCCTAGTGTAGTGGTGCACGCTCTAGTGCGTCTACGTCGCCGTGTTGTTGATGTCTAGACGTTCCTGTTCCGGGGACGCCAGATTGTGATGGGGCTCGCTCTCTCTCTCTCTGCTCGTCTGTTGTGAAATGTCTAGAAGATTATTTTTTGTTGAGGTTAGGATGTCCCTATTCGGGGCGTAAGAATGTGACGGTGCACACTCTCTCTCTCTCTCTCTGCTCGTCTGTTGTGCTGTTTATTCCTTGCAGCTACCTTCCGTTACCGGCGGCAGCTGATTTCGGCGAGCAATGACTTTGACAAGTCCTTTAGAAATTAGAAATACTTCCCTGTTGTTTTACTTGCCCGGATAGCCTGAAGTATTTCAAACGGTGTCCGCTTAGAGAGAAAACATTTAAG
>PNEQ01117224.1:0-15465 GCA_003012365.1 Medauroidea extradentata | reverse complement strand
TTATTCATTCAGGGTTCGAACCCACTATTTTCCCTGAGATATTAGAGTGTGTTTCATACCGACTGGTGTTCAGTCGTGAGCTACGTGGAGCTGTGTGTGTGTGCCAATCACATTCGGTAGCTCACCGCGAGGTGGGGCCGAGTGGGGCATCATATATATTTTGCGACACAAGCGTGATGGGCAGACAGTACCATCACAACCTTTGTAATTGATCCCAGCGTACATTGCACAACATTTAACCACCGCTGCTAGCACGATGCTGAGTAGTCACTGCAACAAGTTCTGAGCTGACCTTGCCCACGTGTCCGCAGCAGGATTGGCAGAGGTTTTACTACTGTAGGGGTACTTGAACAGCATAGACTGGTCACGGAAGACACAGACGGGACCAATGTTGTTGCCCTTCAAACATCCTTTGGTAACAGGTCTCACTGGGACCAAACCAAAGAATTACATGAGCTGAGCCTGTACCAGTCCCCAACCTCTTCCAGGAGGTTGAGCAGTGCCAGTTGCTAGCTTGAGGCGTTTCCCTTGGAAAAGACTGAATGTGAAGTGAGCTGCCGGTCTACAGCTTGTTCTCAATGGAAGGGGAATCACATAGCCAGGCTACGGCCATCACAGACCCCTGGAACTATTCATTAGTTGCATGCACCCTGCCAGGGCACCTAGCATTGGCCCCTGAATGCAGCCCACAGTGGAATGCTAGTAGGTACTTAAATCTTTCTTTTCACCCTGAATGCAGCCCACAGTGGAATGCTAGTAGGTACTTAAATCTTTCTTTTCACTCAGTAACACAGTTGCTAATAATTTAGTAAGCTCGACTGACCCCTTCAACCGTTACAGGACGAGGCTGCTCACACCCGCCGTGCAGGGCTAAAGAATTCAACACCAGGAGGGAGGACTAACATTCCAAGAGAACATCTGATCCCTGGGCTGATACTATATCCACATTACAGCCCAGGTTGCTTGTCAGTTCCACGGGCCATATCTCCACCTCCACCAAGCCATGTGGTGACTTACTACGGTCTCATCATATTTTTCCCCTTTCCTTCCCACTATCTTTTATACATCACGCACCCTTACCTGTGCACAGTAAGCTATTCCTATATGCATAGCAGTAGTGGTAGCTTCACTACCAAGCCCTTTTGTCCGTGATTAGCAACATAATCAGCAAATGAGAGGGCGTGTTTCATGTCTTGCCAGAACCACCTTATCCTTTGTCATCTTCCAAGTCACAATTGTGTAATTATTGTTTATTCGGAGTTTGGTTTTCGGTTACTTTTTGTGGACACAGCTTTTAAAATTATATATTTTTTACTCTTTGTTTTTGGATTTTGACTTCAAATTGAATTTGAAACTGACTAAATTGATTGTGGTTGACAATTTAACTCAACCCCGCCCTCTCTGTGTAGTGTGCCTGGTAAGAGGAGGGATGTCGTTTAGTGCACGCCTCTGTGAAAGAGGCTGAGGGGAGCCACGCGCTAATCACTCTGAGAGGTTAGGGGGAGGATCTTACTTATTCAGTCAGGTATCTAGGTCACTCACCTGATTTAAACAGCTCTCGCAGTAGCCTCTGCTTTCGTTTGGATAAGGGTTTTGATTTTGGACTGGCCTCATTTCACAGCTTTTGTGCTAGGCGGGGCTGAAGAGGGGACTCTTTCATAGGAGTCATCAAGGGGCTTATAATAGGCGGTGGCCTCCTAGTCATACGACGTAGTAAACAACTAAATGAGTCGTGATTGCGCTTTCGGGTGTGCAGCTTCCGTCGTGGAGGCATCTGTTCTTCACTAACTGCAGGTAAGACACAAACACGTGCACGGAATCCCTGCTTGCAGAACTCTGCAAATGAGAGTTAGGGCCGTTGCACTTTAGTGGGAGATGGGATAAGTTTAAGTCTTTGTGTCTGCACACGTATTTGGTGACGCCATTCCTGGGCGGCTCTGTATTTTAACTCTTGGATAGCAGGAGAGAAAGATTCACAGTGTTTCCTCGTGGGTTAGTGCATTGAAAAAAATAGCTTAAGTTCTGTAATTGAATATATTGAAATAATGCACAGTTTATAAGACACTCATTCACAATTTCATAAGCACATGTTTTAAACACTTGAATTCAAACACAAGTCTCTACTACTTAAATAAGATTGCATGTCCACACTCGGATGCTGTGCGACAACTGATATTACACGAGATCTTGGTCTTGTGGACCGGCGGTACTTTCCATACATACATATGCGACTTCCGCTAGGTGCGTAAGAGCGGCTGGGCTGTAGGTTGTATTTTCTTTTACGTGCGCGGCGCGGGGGCTGTGTGACAGAGTCCCTTCCTTCCCGAACTCTCAGAAGGTTAGAGGTACGTAATGGTATGGTGTAGGAGAGTGAAGGACTCTAATTTCAAGAAGTCAACTACCGGAGGGTGAGGGTCTCCATTTTCAAGAAGTCACCTCGGAAGGTAAGGGGGTGGCCAAAGCCGGGGTTGCTGAGTGACGGGAGCTGGGAGAAGCTGCCAATGACCTCTGAAGAAACTGGGTGAGAGGCACTCATATACCCAAAGTTAGGGGGTATGGGAGGGAATAAGTCCCATTAGGTGGTTGGTAAGATGGCGGTGCGGGCGTGGCCGTCGGCTGCAAGCAGGTGTGCCACCTTAACACTTACGTATTTCTCTAAAAACAATACTACTCGCTACACTAGGAAATCAAATAAAAAAATTACCGTTACGTCCCACTTGAAAATTACGATGACGTGAAAAGAAAGAACCGAATCAAATGCACGTAATTATAATTTTAGGCTTATTTACACTTCCATGTTATTTACGTTAAGCATATAGCCTACAAAAAACGTGTCTAAAATCACAGTTAGTTGTTGTTGTTTACATGTAATGAAAAATATTTAATACGTTACACAATAAGTATATCCCGCTCAGGGTATTTACGCGAGCAAATCAACAAGGTTAGTACTATCTACACACAATAGGCATAGGGAAATCACGCTTAAGAACTAAACGATGGTGCGGACCTGAGGGCACAGTGCCTGCTTAGGCCTATTAACCTCAAAAGGGACAAGCTCGGGTGGGTGAGCGCAAAAATGTGAACGTAACGGCGGGGCATCAATTTGTATGTGCTATTATTGGACTATGATTCTACTATCTGTTTTGGTTTTGTGTGTTTATCGGCTACGACTCAGATTCTTGATTCAACAAAATTAGTACTAAGCCGCACGTGTTATCAATGCTAAAGAAATACATAATTATAAAGGAACTGGAAGGGGGGGGGCAAGTTGATAAATACCTGCTGGCTTATCACTTGCTTATCATCTGTACTCCACTTATCTTCCCTTTCCCGATCTTTTCATATACCCATCCCTCAAACTTTTATACTCTTATTACTTTCCCACGCATTTTGTGTGTACACAAACACCAGCAGTAGATACGGTGGTGAGACTAAGAGACCAGCTGTTCTCGTTGCGTGGTGTGCTTGATAACAGGGCAGCAGCAAGCAGTGCGTGGCTCTGAACTAAAAGTGTGCGCTGCGAACAGAAAACTACAAAACTAGGACTTAAAATTTTAAATTTGCACTATGTAATTTAGTTCCAATTATTTATTTTTTGCCATAAGTGATACATCCAACAATTTTTTTTTAATTTTCTTGATCAGATGGACCGATTGTAGCCTGTAGAGTGACCTGGCCTCACCAGCCATGTGTTGTCCTTTTTTTTCCTTTTCAATTTTTAAGTTTATTGCTTGTCCCCAGTGTTAGTCTAACACCGCCACAATGCCGGCCCATGCATAAGAGCACCCAACTCACTAAGGCAGCAAACAGTCACTTTGGTTTAATTTGATACTGTGTGCAGTATGAAGTGAAGTCCCACACTTCATAAGTTGCCCGGTCAAAGTGGTGAGCCTGTCCGGCTTTCTGAGTGCAAGTGCATTGTTTGTTCGCCGAGATTTCATCATTTTAATTAAATAGTTTCTTTATTCGTTATTTAGCTATAATTTCTAACATCAAGGTCTGTGGATGAACTTTAGTCCTGCGAGGCTATGGAATGCCATCCTGAAGCAAGAAGCTATCAATTTTAAAACAAATTCATTTATAACAAATCAATAATTATTGCGGTGGGCTACATAAGACTAGTGTTAGATTAATTTTCCTAATTAATAATTTATTCATATTGATCAGACAATTTTGTCATAGAGAGTTCAGATTAGTCTCATTTTGTTCAGCTATGTATTTCATGGATTTTACCTAAGTAACTTGTTGATGTAATTTAAAGGCCATAGGGCGCATTTCACATTTTCAGTTTTGTATAAGTTTGATCTTTGTGGATGGCCTCAGGCATATGACAGGTTGATGCATGAGGAGCACGTGAGGTTGGACAAAGGGCCTTGAATTCTGGGAATCGCTCGTTACAAAGTTTCCGGCGATGGCCACAATGTATCACTCCGCCAGTGGCGCCTTAAGTATATGTATAATTTTATGTCAACATGTCCTTTTTAATGAAATTTAGAAATTTATGTATTAAGTATACAATGCCAGGAGTCGTACATTTTGAATTGAGGGTTCTGAGCAGCCCGTGTAGAGCATAGTAATTAAAAAAGTTCCAAAGCGATATGTGCGCTGAGTTGGAGGCTATGGCACCCTTGGTCAGCCGCATGTGTGGGTCTTCCCAGTTCTGCTTGACCTGCTGTGAGATGAAGACGTGTCTGGATTGCGCTCGCGACATAAGGGGTTCACCCACGTTGCTGGGTGGACTACGTAATGACAAGGGCCATGTGCTTAAGTTGAATTAGCTTCGTTTCTTATTTCATCTCTATCTATTCACTGCTTGATTGCAGTTACAGTATTTTATTTGAGTTGTGTGGTAACTTTGGCACGAGTCTGCAGAGGCGTTTGGGCATGATGTGCGCAGGCCTGAAGAACGCTCTTGCAAATGGCTCAAATTGCAATAATTTGTTTCAGTAGCCCACCAGCGAATTTGTTTCAGTAGCCCACCAGCGAATTTGTTTCAGTAGCCCACCGGCGGAGCATGTTCCATCGTCTGTAATGCCAAGCGATTTTGCGCCTTAGTAAATGTGCCATTCACATGAAATCTGACTATTTAATTTCCGTGCTCTTACACGCCTTCGTAACCCACCATATACCCTGAGATAAGAGTTCTCTCTCTCTCTGCCTCACATTATGCCGTGGTAGTTTGAAGAGACAGCATGAATACAGATTTTCTTTGGTAGTTTGCAGCTTAAGTACCACTACACGCCTAAACACATGGTAAAAGTTAACTACAATGCTTATACTGTACTTCATGCTACAATCACAGAATTCAAGTTTTTTTCTTCTCAGAATTTTAAGTAAGATGTATTAGTTAAACAATGTTTTGTATTTGTTATTTATTTTTAAGTATATTTTTTAAATTAAGTTGTTTGCACTATCACATATTATTTATTTCAATATTATACAGTGTGCAGAGTGAATAGTTGAAAAGTGAAAGTCCCAATTCGAAAAAAGTGAGCCAGACTGAGGACGAGGAAGAGCGTACAGCGAGAGTGAGCACACTCTTTGAGTAGGAACGTGGTCTTAAAATTCCGTTACAACACACATAACGTCACTCTAATTGTAAAACCTTGTTACTCCATTTCTTGTGCTTTGCCTTTTTGTCTCTTTAAATCATCTTAACTATATGGTATATCCGAAATTTGGTTAAAAAGTAAACATAAAGAGTTATTTTATTACATAGTTATGAAAAATAAAGTTATTTCACCACAGAAACACAAAAAACTCTTTCTTTCTGCATTCATATAAAATGAAGTTACGAAGTTTTAGAATTTGCATGACAATATCATAGAACGTTTGATACTGTGAAGTGTTCAGCCACTTCCCCACCTCATGTAAATCTATATTAAATATTTGTATTTCTTAATTAAATTTAAATCTTTAATAACAGGCTGTATGCCATTTTCAGTATTAGTTCGTCAGGTGTTCGGGATGATGCAACAGGATTCAATAACTTAGTAACTGGGGATACCATTATTTTAAATTCATCTTTTCAAAATTCAAATATTAAAATAGTCGGGAATTTTTAAGTAGAGTAGTTTGTTTTTCCTGGCTTGTTTTGTTTCAAATTGACCACCGTAGAATTTTAATTAAATTTGTTGCTATAGGTAGCTTTCCTTGTATTTTTCTAATTTTTTGAGTTTTGGCAATTTTAGTAGCTTGTTAAATTTTTCCTGGTGAAGTGAGTAACTTTTTGCATTGCAAGCTTCTCTATGTTGTAGGATTTCTGGCGCCGACGTTGTGGTTGATTGCCTGCTTCATGGAATTTCTTCATGACGTAGGTTATTGACGCATGTAGGTCAGCCATCGCAGGAGGTTGCTTAGGGTATTGCACCGCGAAAGTAGTTCTGCTGTTGCACACCTTTTGTCCCTAATTATTGTATTTGTGTTAATGTTCTTTACTATTTCAATGTAAAACCTATAGATTCCAATTTTTAAACCCTTTGTCATATATTTAAGTGTAATTTTGTTAGTTCTGGTTAGTTGGGATCGTGTTGTATCACTCCGCCGAGATGTGCTATTTATGACCATGTGCGTTGCCGTTGGTAGTCAGTCGAGAAGTCGTGCGAGAGTTGGCGGGTGGCACGCGTGCCCGTCGGGCGCGAGCGCCAGTAGGAGCTAAAGAGAGTGAGAGATCTTCATTTTCAATAGAGCGAACAGGTGTGAGTGTGCTAAGAATTTATTGTGACTAAAATTTTTATTGTAATTTGAGCTCGCCGGTGTTGCGACAGCACACGGTGGTACCATAACCACTACATAATGGTTATATAGTATCGGAACTGAATTATGGGATCCTTTTGTTACGTTAGCAGCAGTTACGAAGTCGAGTGTTGTATGAACTGCGCTGCTTAAAATAAAAATACTATGAGTGAAAACCATATTTTTTAATATAAATGTAACCTCAAAATTTCCGCCTACGAGCTAGTAAACGCCAACACAAAGCAAGCCACACGACATAACCTCAACGCCTCGAACAGTGAGACGACATCTAGCACTGCGAACAAGATCATCATAACCAACAAAGCAGACACGCTACATCTTGCACCGCAAACAGGGACATCATCATCATCATCATAGCAACAACACAACAAAAACAGCCCCATCATATCTGGCCCACGAACAGGGACTCCTGCCTCATCACATCTGTCGCCAGCGAACACGGACCGAGGGAACCTAGGTAACTCGGGGGCCCTAGGAACCTTGGAACTTCGGAAATAGCAACAATGACGGCAAACAGGACGTGGGCTGTGAGCATCGGTGACAAGGGTGGCAATGTTTACTACAGGTGAATCAGCAACGACGGCAGAACAAGGTCTGTGTCACTGAATGGGAATGTTAAGTGTGCATTCTATGTTCAACATAGTTTCTTTTATATACTGTTAACGAGTCTGTAATTTTGAAGGTAAAGTCCAGAAGCAAAATGTGAGGTTATGTTTTGGAGTAGCCATAGGCCTACACATATTTGTGCTTGTATGTAAATAAATATCGTGAAAAATCAAGATTTGGCGAGCTTGATCTGGGGCATGTTGGACGCCCACAACAAAACTGTAATGTCGGAGTTGGGTAGGTTACAAAACAAACTAAGTGGAATTGAAAATAAAATAGAGGAAGTAAAGAAAGAGGTAAAGGGCATGATAGTACAAATTTAGAGTGACTGATGACATTCCTGTACGAGTTCCGCATCATAGATATAGTCCTCCGAAGTTGGAGATAATGTGAGGTATTGTCGATAAGCTTTTAGCTGGACGGAAGTGAATAAAAAGATCCATTTGAATCCGTTTCCAAACCCAACGGTTGATTCCGTCCTTCAGCAACTGGGTAAGGCTTCTGTTTTTTCTATTATCGATCCTAATGCCAGCTTCCACCAGGGTTTACTTCATCCTGACTGTCGGCAGTATACAGCATTTTGTACCCCTTGAGCTCAGTACAAGTTCAATAGGATTCCCATGGGAGTGTGCTTCGGCACCCAGGCCTTATCCCGTGTTATCTGATGTGAAATTTAAGTTTGTCTATAATTACATAGATGACATTACAGTTTACAGTAATTCTTTTGAGGAACACCTAGGACATTTGCGTGAGGTTCTGGGATGCTTGAGGCGTACAGGTATAACTGTTAATTCTTCCAAGGTCATTTGGGCTTCATTGTCTGTGAAATTTCTCGGTTATGTGGTTTCTGATGGTCTTTTGTATTGGAACCTAGTCGAGTTAGTCCGATTGATAATTTTCCGCGGCCTAAGTTGGTGAAAGAGGTGTCCAGATTTATTGGCCTGATGGGTTATTACGCCCGGTTTGTACTGTACTTTGCCACATTAGCAGCGCATTTAAACTCTTTGAAATGCAAGAATGTCAAGTTTGTTTGGGGAGAGGCTCAGAAGAAGAGCTTTAAGGCCGCTTTGCATTTCGCAGATTTTGATCTTGGCTTTGTTTTGCAAGTCGACGCTTCTAGCGTCGCGCTGGGAGCCTGCTTTGGGCAGTGGCGTGATGGAAGGGTGGTACCGGTAGCCTTTGCTAGCCTCGCGCTGTCCGAGAGAGAGCGAAAACTCAGTGCCTTCGAAAAGGAGGCTCTTGCGTGTGTGCGGTGCACCAGTAAATACGATTCCCTTTTGAGTGCCGTCGAGTTCGATCTTTGGACGGACAATCAGGCCGTGTCGTGGTTGTTAAGCCATTCCAGCGATTTCAATAAGTTGGGTAGTTGGGCTTTTCGGCTGTTGCGCTATCAGTTCGTGGTAAAGCATCTCTCTGGAGCGAGTAACGTGGTAGCGGATGCGCTGTCGCGCATGTACTCCACAGAGGATTATATTTGCGATCCAGATGAACTTACAGGATTGTGTTCCTCGTTCACCACACAGAGTGTTTATTACTCCCGGCTGCAGCAGACACAGGATGAGGATCCTGAGTGTAGGGACATTGTGTTGAAGGCGGCACAGGAAGATGCTCTTCCCTTACGTGTGTTAGACGGAATCGTGCATTATGTTGGGCGTAGAGAGGGTTTGCGATGTTTGGTCATGCAGTCTATTTTCCGTAATGAACTTTTGACCAATTATCACGCGTCGCCCTTTGGCGGTCATCTTGGTCGTGCTGGGAACCTTCGCAAGTTGAGTCGTCGTTTCTATTGGCAGGGCATGTGCACGGACTAAAGTAGCCAAGAACTCTCAGGTTTGGCTTTATTCTGTGGATCAGGTTAAGAACAATTGGGAAACCTTGCACTGCGATGTGTTTGGCCCCTTAGTGCATTCATCCAGAGGTAACCTGTATATTTTGATAGTCCTAGACGTGTGTTTGGTAAGTTCGTCGTGCTGATGGCACTTAGGAATGTAAAAGAGTATGACAATAGTGCACTCTTTGACAAAGCAGTTGTGGGTTTCTTTGGGTCCCTCGGCAAACCTGGTCACGGATAATGCTCCGTATTTCACCTCGACGGGTTTCAAAGACATGTGCTTCAAGTGGTCCATCCACCACTATACATCCAGACCCTATTTCCTTAGCGGAAATCAGGTTGAAAGGTTCAACCGTAACCTGAAATCTACCTTGTCAGCTCTGTATCACGTCGATCAGAAAGATTGGGATGAAGATTTGGAGTTGGTTAACCTTGGATTCAATTTGACCCCTCTTAGGTCTTCCAAATTTTCATCCGCGCATGTCCTTTTAGGGCGTGGTGTGTTACATCCCCTATTGAATGTTTGGGGGGTGCAATCTCCCACCCTCCCTCTTTCTGATGTGGAACATGAGTTGTTGTGTGCACGTGCTTTGAGAAACTTGTATGAGGCTAGAAGTCGCCTTCAGGCCCGTGTTAATGCTCACCAAGTTCCCTCAGAATTTGAGGTAGGCCAGTTCGTGTTCTCTAAATCTTTTGCTCTGCCTTCGAAGGCCAGTGACCTCGGTAGTAAACTGATGTTGCAATTCTCGGGTCCTGTTTCGTTGTAATACAGAACAAAGATATTTGATCACGAATGGCACGAGGATTACTGCTATTAATATTGAAACGAAGCAAGATTGCCCCATAGCAAACTAACCGCCATTATGTAACAAAACGAACTGTCGGAACCAGGACTGTCACTCTCATATGCAGTCACATCAGGGTTGCCAACTTCATTCTTGACGGCGCCATTGTCTCCAGTAGCGTGGGAGATTCAAATTGTTCTAGTCACTCACAACACTACTTCGTATATACACTATCTACATATATACACACGCCTAAACATCCCGCCCACCTTGAAATGCTGCATTTCAACATTCTATGGGAAGCGGGCACAGTTTCACTGCTGGGCACTTGAATGTTCCACTAGCAGTGCGCACTGTAGCCACCCTGGCCACACCATCACTCCCTGGGTGAACAGCTGTAATGTGCCCCAACTGTCACTGAAGAGGTGCAATTCTGTCTCCCTACACCAAGACCATTTGGTTTGCACGTAGGTCCCCAGAATCATTGTTCCACTTCTGACGTTGTTGCAAAGTATGCAGGTAGTCCTTGTGCCAATGATGCCAGAAGTCTTGGTGTAGACGGGATATCAGACACGTAAGCCTTCAATACTACAGCCTTACGAACCCTAGCATCCTTGATGTGGAAGGGGCTAGCATAATCAACTCCAGCTGTTGAGAATGGCTTTATTTGATAGATTTGCACAGCAGGAAGGTTACCAATCATTGGCACAGCTGGAGACGGCCTGCCCTTGAAGCATTTGACACGACGGACACAACTAGTAATTACACCTTTGTCTGAGAGGATCCAGAACTTCTCCCTAACAATACTTTGAAGTGTTTGAATACCAGGATGGTGGTTGAGTTCATGGTAGTGACATATCACCAGCTCCGTGAACGGATGTGTCTTTGGAAGCAAAACGGGGTGCTTGTGGTCAAAGAGTAAGTCTGAATGAAGAAGCCTTCCGCCCACCCTAATCAGCCGAAATTAATCGATAAATGGCACCAGCTTACGACTCTGGTGGGGGAGGTGACTATTTCCTTTCAATGCAGTCAGTTCATCCTTAAATGAAGAAGCCTGAACATGCAGAAGCCAAAATTGCATAGATGCATCTAGCTCACTACAGCTTATATTATCCTCTGTAATTCGAGTTGCACATGGCACACGACAGTTACGAATGAAGCGAAATACATAGGATGTCACTCGTAAAAGCCTAGTCAGGTTACTGAATCGTAAGAGTGGCGTATCCATATCACTGGATGAGGTCAAGGTTCCCAGCACTGTTGTCCTTCTTTCCAGTAAGACAGTATCAGATGAGTAGCCAGGATCAGAACTGTCACTATGAACGCCACTCGCTGGCCATTGCTCAGGTGGTTCCTTCAACCATGCAGGACCAGTCCACCATAAGTGATGACTGATGATCTGAGATGGCATAAGACCACGGGATGCACAGTCAGCAGGATTGTGCTCAGAATGCACATGCTTCCACCATGATGGTGAAGCGAGATCATGGATCTTGCTCACTCTATTTGCAAAAAAGGTGTGCAATTGGTGAGGAGATGAGTTTATCCATGCAAGCATGACCTGTGAGTCAGTCCAAGCCACTACAGAGGTGAAGTGAAGTGCAGATTCATATGCCTCAATCTTATGTTTAAGTAGATGAGCCAGAAGCAAGGCTCCACAAAGTTCAAGACGAGGAATTGACTGTACCTTGACCAGAGCCACCTTGGACTTGGCAATCAACAAATGCATGGTGACTGTACCCTCAGGACTAAGTGTGTGAAGATAGACAGCTGCAGCATAACCTATCTCAGAACTGTCAGCAAACCCATGCAACTCATAACTGCAACCAGCAGGACCTTTAACCAACCTAGGAATAGTAACAGAGGACAGCAGCGAAAATTGGTTCGTGAACTGGGTCCATTGCTCTACTACAGCTGGTGGTGGTTCAGCATCCCAATCTACACCCTTCAGCCAAAGAACCTGAATTAGATGCTTGGCGAACATTAGTACAGCGCGAGCCATCCAAGAGGGTCAAAAATTCTTGCAACATGGGACAAAATGGTACGCTTTGTTTTATCACTGGGGCTGGTCTGAATATTGCACGAGTAAGTGTCAGAAACAGGGCTCCAGTGTAATTCCAATACCTTCACTGTGCAACTTTCTCGATCTAGGGCAAATGGCTGCGGGATTTCAACATCATCTCTAGGAATTCGTTGAAGAAGCTCTTGCTTGTTGCTCATAAACTTTCGTAGCTTAAAAACCCTTTAGCTAGAAGTGAAATAAGGTCCTTCTGGATAGCCAAAGCTTCGTCGACTGAATGGGATCCTGTTACCACATCATCGACATATACATCTGAAAGCAGCACTTTTGAGGCCACCGGAAAAAAGTCCTCTCTTCTGCCAGCTGTTGGAGAGTGCGAAGAGCTAGAAAGGTTGCTGATGAAACACCATACGTCACTGTCTTCAACTTATAGTCCTGCACCGGATCTGTTTGGCTGAAACGCCAGACGATACATTGATAATCCTGGTGTGCAGAATGGACACTTATTTGGCGCTACATCTGCTTGACATCAGCAGTAAAAACAACTTCATGAAGACGAAATTGCAACAGTAAATACACATCACAAACCTCTCTTTGAAGCTTGGGTCCAGACAACAACATATCATTCAATGATACACCTGTGGACGACTTCGCAGACGCATCAAACACCACTCTTAATTTTGTTGTGGAGCTCTCTGGTTTCACTACATAATGATGAGGAATGTAAAATGACTCTGATGAATGTATCTGACCCTCCGCCACTCTCTCCATGTGCCCCATGGCCAAGTAATCAATCATGAATTCAGTGTATCTCTCTATCAATACAGAGTTTGTTTCAAGGCGCCTCTTAAGGCGAAGAAGCCTGTTCACTGCCTGAGGTCTGGATGTACCCAATTCAAATGACGATGAGCGAAATGGGAATGAGAAACTATAGTGCCCCTCCTCTCCTGCAGTAACGCTACCCCATCTAGAAACTATGCCGGTCCGCATCTGCGACCATAGCCATAGCAGAATTATCAAGGTGGCCAGTACCAGTAGGACCCTACGCAGAGCCTCCCTCGGGCTCTATTCCAGAAGGATGACACCAGCACCAGAGCCATTCCGGCTCTCCCTCTCCAAGATGGAACTTCGTCAAGGACCATCTTCCATGGGACCTCCACAGGTCCTCTTCCAGGCAGTACCTCTGCCTTCATCTCAATGCCGAGACCCCAGCCCAGAGCCCATGCCGGCCTGCGTCCGCAGCCGTAGCCATGGTGGGCTACCCAGTGACAGAGCCACTCCGGCTCTCCCTCTCCAAGATGGAACTTCTTCGAGGACCATCTCCTAGGGGCCTCCACAGGTCCTCTACCAGGCAGTACTTCTGCCTCGTCTCCATGTCGAGACCACCAGTCCATAGCCCTGCCGGCCTGCATCCGCAGCCATAGCCATGGTGGGCTACCCAGCATCAGAGCCATTCCAGCTCTCCCTCTCCAAGATGGAACTTCTTCAAGGACCATCTCCAACGGGCCTCCACAGGTCCTCTACCAGGCAGTACCTCTGCCCTCGTCTCTATGTCGAGACCACCAGCCCATAGCCCATGCCGGCCTGCATCCGCAGCCATAGCCATGGTGGGCTACCCAGCATCAGAGCCATTCCGGCTCTCCCTCTCCAAGATGGAACTTCGTCAAGGACCATCTCCAAGGGGCCTCCAAAGGTCCTCTACCAGGCAGTACCTCAGCTTTCGTCTCCGTGCCGAGACTACCCGCCCAGAGCCCATGCCGGCCTGCGCCCGCAGCCATAGCCATGGTGGGCTACCCAGCATCAGAGCCATTCCGGCTCTCCCTCTCCAAGATGGAGCTTCTTCAAGGACCGTCTGCCGGTCCATACTCTGATGGGCCACACCAGAGCCATGCAGGTTCTCTCGCCAGCGCCTTCGCCTCCGAAGGACCACAGCGCCCTCCTCCACAGGGGCGTACCCCTAGGTGAACCGGATCGCCACCCATGCCCATGTACGAACATCATGACAGCCATGGAAAAACAGGAAACCTACAACCTACATCCAGGGAGACTTCTCCCCAGACCCAGGACCCCAGCTGGTCCACGCTCAGCCGAGCAACCAGATGTCTGCAGCAGCTTCTCACAGCCAGTTGGAGATTTGGCAGACATCCCCCACAGAAGTGGCTCCAGCCGAGTCTTCCCATGGAACCAGTAGCCAGCCTAATGTCGCAACGGTGAGCAGAGGCCACCTTAACCACGACGAGGCTGCTGAACCCACGATGCCTGCACCTCAGGCACCTCCAGGGCGGACGCCCTACCCTGCTGTCTGGGAGACAGCACCGATACATCCAGAGGTCCAGCCTCTAGCGAATGCCCATCACTTTGGCATACTCGCAGAAGGGACCACACCCAGTACCAGTGAAGACACCGAGACAATCCATGCAGACCAGTTGCCTCCAGACCTTCCAAGTGATCGACAAAGACATCACCAGGGTGAGTGACGCACCAGTGAAACCCCAAGAAAAGAGACATTCACTTACCTTTAACTTTGAGCTTTTGCCTTTTTTTTTTAATGTTATAAAGTTAGTCGGGTAAATAAAGCGTTTGTTGCCTGGACACACCCGACGCCTTGTAACTTCACACTCTGGTTTAAGGCCTAGAAGCCAAGTTTTCTTTTTGTTAAAATTCAGGGCCTCGCTTTCTCAGATCGGGGGGGGAATTGACGCCATCCCGTCATGTCCACTTATAAATTACGTTAACGCTCGCCCCCGATTTTTAACACTTACTATTTAGGCCTTAGAGCACTAGTATTCGCCCGCACATTTGCCGATTACCGTTTATTTTCACGTAACTATAATATTCTAGAATGTAAGAGTGGAAGACGAAGCTTTAATTGTGAAACAGTATTTACTTACGTCCAAGTGTTTATCCAGTGTTTATTTTCCATGTTTAACTGCCTTTGTTACATTTATTAACCTGTACAAGTGTTTGTTTACAAATACGGCCGAGTGCCCTACCAGTAGTGCCAATCCCGTGCACGGACTCTGTAAATGTGCACTAAACAGCAATCACTGGAAATACGCACGTAAATATAAATTGTACTGTTTGTTATTGCTTAAAAATGTGTTTTATTATTATGACGCTAATCCCACTGTGCTAGATGTGCGGGGTTGCAAGTAAGATTGCTGAATGCGAGCAGTGTGTGTATCTAGAAGACCTTTTAGGTACAGAGCATGAGACATTGGTGTGGTTCTTCTAGAGTAGTTGGTAATAGAGTTATCCTCGACTCAGTGAGTGACTACTGAGTGAGCCAACAAGGACGAACTCTACTTGCTAGCACAGGGTGTCATCTTTTACATAAACAGAGGGCAAGGCATATATCACTCGCCTTGTATTAGATATCAAGGTTGGTACACAGGTTAATCTCATGAAAGGAGAAAACAAGGTAATTCAGTTTCATGGGGTGTTTATATTCATTAACACAAGTTACA
>PNEQ01117223.1:0-24197 GCA_003012365.1 Medauroidea extradentata | reverse complement strand
AACAAACTAGTTTTGAATAGATCTAAATCCTCTGTAATGAAATTTACTCTTACAGACAGTACAACTAAAAAAGATGCAACAATTCCCATAAATGTCAAAAATCTAGAGGGAGTGGATAATATAAAATTCTTAGGATTACATATTGATAAGCATTTAACCTGGAATGATCACATTAATTTTATCTGTAAAAAATTGTCCTTGAGGACAATTTTTTACAGATAAAATTAATGTGACACATTGAGCAATGTGTTATGCCATTCACTCAATTAAAAAAGTTTGCTCTGTTGAGATAACACTAGCTCTGTATTTTTCTAATGTGCAGTCCTATCTTAAATATGGCATCATTTTTTGGGGCAAATCCACCCATTGGATAAAGGTATTCAAACTACAAAAGAAGATAATAAGAATTATTGCAGGTAGGAACAAAATATGTCATTGTAGATCTATATTTAAGAAACTCAAGATTCTAACCTTTCCCTGCTTGTACATCTATCAAACTATATTACTATTTGTAAAGGAAAATACGGACACAGAATTAAACAAGAATGTTCACAATCATTTCACAAGAGGTTACAATAATCTTCATGTTCCAGGACACAGAACTAAAATGTATACGCTAAATCCACGTTTTAGTGGTATAAAACTTATCAACAAACTCCCCGTTTCAATAAAAAATGTTAGCAATTTTAATTTATTTAAAATCAAACTAAAGGCTTTTCTAATTGAAAAGTCATTCTACTCTGTAAACGAGTATATGAATTATAAGGTAGGCAGCTAATGATTATATGTAAATGAGATATATTTCTTTTTTATAAGATATTGTTATGAAGTACATATAATGTAAACACTTGTACTGTATTATGTTGTCAATGTTGCAATGTTATGGTAAATATGCTGTACACTGACGACCTCTCTCTAGGTTGTGTTTATTTGTAATTGTGTTCATGTTATATGTTTATGACCTGTGTATATATTTTGACAACTCCTTTCCAGTATATTCTGGAAAATATGGAGGCAATAAAATAAATAAATAAAAGAGATTGTAATTCAATTGCACAGTCATAAAATTGCATGTTAGGGAATGTTGCATGTTTGGAAATTCTACAATTAAGTACGGGGTTGAAAAGATGTTTTTATTTTTATTCATTACATTCCAAAAATTTCATGTAGAGGTGTGGAATGTGTCATACATATGTTTGAAGTATTCCTACATATCTTGCAAACTCTTTAAACTATAGATTGATTTTCGATAAATATTAAGAAACACTACTTGTGTACCAGCCAAACTATTGATTTTAGATATACAGTAGATTATTTATGAAAAATGTTTCTAGTGACGTTCTAAGTAGCCCTATGTGAATTTTTTTTAAAACTAACCTAATCTAACTTAACCTAACCTAACAAAAAACAATTTTTACCCAAAAGAACTAAGTCACTTAGAACATCACTAGAAACATTTTCCATTCATAAACTATGTATCTAAAATCAATAGTTTGGTCAGTACATGACATGATAAGTAGTGATTCCAAATATTTACCCACCAAAAAAAATCATGCAGCAGCAGACAATCATAAGTTGAATTGGCAGTGCGAGAGTTCAAGAAGAAACAAAGAAGGGCAATGATGTGTGTGAAGGACAAATTGAGAAGTCAAAGGTAAACTGAAGTGGGAAGGGTGTTAAGGGGCACAGACAATAAAGTGAAAGAAAAGGGATACAAACAATGGTGAGGCCCATTTTGGAGTATGCGGTGGCAGTTTGGGACCCGTATGTGGGAGGGGAAGTGGTAGAGATTGAGAAGGTGCAGAGAAGGGCTGCTAGGTGGGTCACAAGTATGTGGAGGAAACAGGTAATGGTGAGAGGACTGGGGTGAGGCACACTGCAGGAGAGGAGAGTGGAGCGGCTGGTAAGGATGTTAAGGTGGTGAGGGGGGTGGGTGGTGGGTGGGCACAACTGGGTGACAAGATACAGAGAAGTATATTCAGGGGAAGGGGTGATCATGGGTGGAAGATACAGAGGGCGGGGAAGAAGACAGAGAGTGAGAGGAAAAAACACTATGATGGTGAGAACAGTAAAGGATAGGAATGAGTTAGCGAGGGATGTGGTTCAGAGGATGGGAGCGAAGGAGTTTAGGAAAAGGTTGATGGGGTCGAAAAATTGAGAAGAGGTAGGTTAAACAAATCCTTGCCACAGGGCTGCGGCCCAAATGCAAGAAGAAAACAAAAAAAAAAAAACTAGAAGAGTGGTCAGAATATAAGGTGGTGAATTAAGAGGGAGAATATGTGCTATTTTTTTTTGATTGCATGCTATTTTGCAAATTTATTTTGTAACTAGTAACTAATTTTATTGTTACGATATGTACATGAGCCCATAACGTTTTTACTGTACTTGACAACTACATCCCAAAAACATTTTGATCTACAGGAGATCAACAAAATTAATTTGAAGATAATTGATTTAAATAAAAATATACGTGTCAAACACCGATACACAGATGAACTCTGAATCACAATATTATCACTTGCTTTCACTTTCAGCTGTAACTCCTAAAGAACCCACTTAGAACTCTGCTCCAGGGGTTTAATCTGTTATTTATAGAGAACTGTTTTGTATGTATGTATAAACCAAATAAAACATATTAATAGAACTATTCTCATACACATCAAGCCTACACAAACTTCGGTCCAACTGAATGTAAACCTAGTATAGTCATCTTTGCACTTGTCACTGGAACTCAACAATTAGATAACAGACAAAGGGACAACCGCAAATTACAAAACTTTGCCCCTTATATAGATTAGTTTCACAACAACAAAGAAAACGAATTCAATTTCCTTTACTAAATTTCATGCATTTACAGTTATCAACACAAACACTTAACATCATAATTTCACAAAATTTTGCAACAGCTGCTTTACGTACATCAACAACACCAATTGAAAAATTAGGGCGTTACTTTAGCAAATATGATGTATAACATATTATACATATAAAACATTTTTAACACAAACAATAACTTACACAAAATGACTCCGTATAATATTTAACAAATTCAAAACACTAATATGGCGGCTTAATTTGAATAACGAACTTTTCAAATTTTTACGGCAAAGAAAGCAACACATAACAACAAAAACCTACGCCACTTCACGATACTGCACGGTATGAAAGAGTTCGTTTAGCTAAGGTTAATTCCACTACAGGTTAGAAGGAAAATACGTTTTCTTATGGGAGAGCTTGGCACAGGGAAAATTTCTGCAACTAGTATCGCTTCAATCGCTAAGTGACCAGAAAAATACGAAACCATGGTAAAATTAAATATATATAAACTTTGAAATTATATTAGTAATTTAATTTAATTTTAAAGTTCAAAGAAACCGATTTGGCGTTTTAAATTATCAACTTAATGTAACTTAAAATTGAGGAAAGCACTGTGATTGGTCAGTTTGGTGCACTAGCGATACCAGCGCTCAAGTGGCAGAGTTTTTCCATGTGCCTAACTTATATACTCTGTTTCATATAACTTTGTTATATTTGACAGCAACTTATGGGCAATACTTTTTTAGTATTTTGTAATTTGTTGCATAATGCAAGACGTTTTTAGGTTGACGCGGGTCGTTCCGCAACTCCCTCTCTCCGAGCCCGTCGTGCGCATCAAGCCACCATTATGGAACGGGCCGAGCGCCCGTACAGCCACGGCATATGGGAACGCATCCGGCCACGTGGGCACACAAGGTAGCGGCGTCCAGACGCCGCCCCCGCGACGCCGAGTGCCACCAGCGTGTGCGTCGGTCCCATAGAACTGCCAGCAAATGGTAGGAATATGCCCCCTTGGCGAGAAAGGACGTAATTTAACTTCAAAGTTGAACACTGTGTAAAAGCCCTCCCGTGCTTTTCCCGTCAAGGGGAGTTATGCCATTTAACAGGCAATAATATAGAAAGGCCAGGGTGTAAGTGTGTTTCATGTGTACTGTGCCCCCTCTCAACTTTTACGTATATAACCTTAATACCAATAAAACGCCCCTGCGCCGCGCGACAACTTGGACTCGCCCACGCAGCCAACTTGCCGCCCAAATATCTACACACATTCTCCTCCAAACAGTTTCACGTTTTATTTGTTCTGTAATTGCCAGTGTTGTGTTATAATTATTTCTATTCAAAAAACGTCCAAATGCAGTGTCTACGTTTTTAAATGTTGTATGGTACAAAATTTCACGTAACTATAAATTACATAAACTCTCCATAAACTATCCCGTTATACAAATTTGGGACTCTAACCCTCAAACTGGGCTATTATGAGTATTTTGGGCCTTTGCCCCTGTTTAATTTAGTGATTTTGTGTTTTTTGGCGAGTGCTTCCCGCACTTTGGCGGCACGTCATGCACGCGGGAACTACTCGCCAGTTGGCATTACGCGGCGGACCGGGACGGTCGACGTGCGAGTCACTCCGGGCCCTTCACAACTTTGCATAGTCAGTAGCGTACCAATAGTCATTCTTTTCGTCTGGAATATTTTCTTTTAACCTTGCTGGCACAGGAGGTGCACCGTTCACCCCTGCAACTCGTCGCCCAGGGGCATTACTTAATTTATCTTTTTCACTCATGTAGTGAATTTTCACGTAACAGCATCGCCCTCGGTCGGACTTAGGGCCGGGTCCGCTATTTGCGCCACCAGTGTTGTATGATTGGAGCATGGTGCTTTACCAATAAAAACGTTTTTCCAGTTACAGGTGCGTATTTATTACTTGCCGCTTCACGGCCATAATGGCACGAGACCCTTCAACCCGGCTTCCAGTACTAGACCTATAGGGTGTGTACACGTGTATTTTTCTACTTTGGTGCTACGGGCGTGGGGAACGCCATAAGATTCCCCTGCGTAAGTAACATAGCGACGTAGAGTGGGGAGTGTTCTGCAATGCCACGGCCGTCGGCCACAAGGGCCCTGAAACCTAGAGTCTCTGCTCTCATGAGTGCCCGTTCTCTCTTAACGGGCTGCCGCACCGGGCAAACAACACTTAATCACGACCCCGCTCACGTCAAGGTCTAAAATGAACCTGAAATATCCATTTTAGCATTTGTACTGCAAAGTTTCCTTCGTGTAGTGACACAAATAACAAAACATTACAAATTATTGCCCATAAGTTGCTGTCAGATTTATCCAAACTTATATGAAATGGAGTATAACATCGATCTTTCTAACCTGTAGTAGAATTAACGTTAGTTTAGCATAAAACCCGGTACCAACAAGCATACAACTACGGTACCACGAAGAAGAAGTCTTGACACTGCGTAATGCTCTCGTACAAGGTACAAATTTTTTTTTAACTTCATTTAGACAATTTTAATAACGCTTAGTAGGTTTGTCGCTCCCGACTAGGAAAGTTAGTTAGTTTTCCATTTTCAGTCAGTGTATCAAAAAATTATCTGACCGACAGTAGTATAACAGAAGGAAATACTAGGAAAGAATTTTTCAAAAGTACTTTGTATACCAGAAATAAATTATTTTCTGCACTACAATATTTTAGAATCGTTGCAATGTGTGCCTGCATTTATACTGATTTTCATACAAGTTTTGATACATTTGACAGGTAAATATCAAGAGTAACTAATCATGCGAACTGTACTAATTACGATTAATTACATTTAATAATAACAATAATTAGTAGTCGCGATTAATGATTATGCCTACATTCTATAATTTCGATAGTGGGGAAGGCTATACAGATCAGGGAAATTGTGGGATAAAAATATGTAAAATTATTATATTCATTACCTCAAATACACAAATTACGATTAATTTGACGTAAATATAATAAGAAAAAACAATGATGATTACTAGAAAAGTCTACTTTCTAAAGATTCGATAGTGGGAGGACTATGAAGATCAGGAAATTGTGGGGTTAAAATACGTAAAATAATTATAATATGTGCCTGCAAATACACTTCTTACGATTAATTTTACGTAACTAGAATAAGAAAAACATGCACAAGTACCCGAAAAGCCTCCTTTATCAAAACTCGGTGGGGAGGACTATGAAAAAACATGCACGACTACTGGAAAAGCCTACTTTATAATAAACACGATAGTGATGAGGGCTATGAAGATCAAGAAAATTGTGTAGTGAAAATACGTAAAATAATTATAAGTACATAAGGTACACTATTTACGATTAATTTTACGTAAATATAACAAGAACAAACATCCAAGACTACCGAAAAAGCCTACTTTATAAAAAACTCGATTGTAGGAAGGGCTATGAATAACACGGAAATTGTGGGGTAAAACACGTACGTTAACAGTAATAAATAGCTGAAATGTACTATTTACAATTAATTTCAGTTAAATATAACTGATATAAATAGCTGTCTGCAATTAATACACATGCATTACATTATATATTGGTAAATGGATGTACAGATCTTGGAAATTGTTAAAAGTACGCGAAATATTACGAATAAGCATAAAAATAGTTTATACACAATAACACACGCAGTTTAAACTCATTCTGCCATCAACTTAAGGTGCTGAACATAGTTACGGACGTAAATTCAAAATTTTAGCATATTGCACTAATGCACAAGTACATACGCATTAAATTCGCGTTGTATGCATGTTGAACTGATGATACACGTCTTTGATGCCCATTATAAAATGTATTTAATACGTTCGATTTGCAATAGAGGCCAAACAAATTAAATAACATACACTGAACAACATACATTTTTGTATTAAAAGATTTTTACTTATACTTACTCTACTCCATCGCGGATACAAATTCTTCGCCACAAACAGTAAATTACGCATTGGTTTCTCTTCCGTCGTGGTACCTTGGTCAATAATTCTCCACACACGTTGTATGCAAAACGTATTTGTTGCTATGTCTCAATCAGCAAAAATTAACTAATACCACTATCACTATCCACGAGAGCTGCATATTCTAAAACATCAATAAAACACACACTACGTACACTACTATTACGCTGCGAAGCATTCTTACTTGTAACTGTCATTTGTACCACAAACCGACAAATTTTCCCTGAATACACACAGCTACTGCCGCGAAAACACGTGTTATAAGTGTGACAGTTTTTCTACAACTGAATTTGCTGCCAAAAGAGCAGTTGAGCAACGTATTAGCGCTAGTATCAATTGATAATGCTAGGAACGCTAGTTCCACATAAACACTCATCATGGCAAAGACGTAAAACACGGGAGTCGGACTAAGAATTTGGATAGAAAACGGCAAATTTCAAACTAAGTAAACTACAATTTTCTTTATGTATTACTCATTTTCATCACTGTAATAACATGTTTTTTTTTAAAGAAACTTTACCTGTAAAATCAATAGTTTAGTCCCTAGACGATGAGTAGCTACTCTTGATATTTACAATTTGACAGAAACTTACAGGCAATAATTTAAAAAAAAAATTTATTTGCATCATTACACAAGACAAACTTTACAATATAAATGCTGAAATAGACATCTTAGCTCCATTTTAGAGCTAGAAATGTTGCATTATGAAACAAATCACAAAATACTGAAAATTATTGCCCATGTGTTTCTGGCAAATTTATCAAAACTTATATGAAATAGAGTATAGATACTCGCTATCAGGCTGCGAACGATGCTGTTGGGGTCACTAGGCCTTCTGCTGGTTCGACAGGGTGGGTCGTATGTGAAATTATGATTTTATCGCACTTGAATACTTGTACACCTTTAAGGAACCTACGTAATACCTACCTGACCATGGGCCATAACACCCTGCGTGCACGAGCAGACGTGGGCACACAGATTTTGACGTAGTTGGCTTGGTGTTATCATACCTGTTGACAGATTGTGTTTTGCACATCGTCTCTTGGGGTATCAGGTTGATCAACAGCTAGGTGGCATACTAATTCGCCAGGGCGACACAGGCTCCTCCCCTGAAGAATTTCGGCTGGGTATTTCCCTGTTGCTGTATTTACCCGGGTGAACAGACATAAGAGAGCAGTTGGTATGTGTTTTTGCCAACTACAGTAGTCATTCCCGACTCAAAGTTATATCTGTGTCTTAAGGTCCTGGTTCTTCCTTTCTATAGGGGTTTCACTTGGATTATAGAACTCCGTCGCATAGTGTTCTACCTACAATCCTCCACAGAGCTTTCTCAGGCGATGGTCCATGAATTAGCATCCGTTGGCCATCGGGAGTACCCTAGGGAAACCCCACTTCGATAAGAACATGACACGGACCGTTCCGCATCTCCTCTACCGAAGCCCGTCGTGCACACCATGCCACCCATTTGGGATGGCAGAGGTGGCAGCACCGCCTCTACATATCGGAAATCACTCGGCCACGTGTACCCCAGAAGTGGCGGAGTCCAGGCGTCAGCCCCGTGAAACTGCGTAGTGCCAGTGTATGCACCGATAAATCATGTGCACCATCCATTGGTGGAAAGTGCCCCGTTTCCTAAGTCCACTGTGATAACATTTTTACAGTGTGTCACGTGCTCCAACAACACCAGAGTGAAATAAGGAACGTAGGTTATACCAACATATGATGGTTCAATTACGCGGCCAGAGGTAACATTAAATTCATTTTTAAATTCTGTTATAATATTATGCCAGACATAACCGTTACATTTGTAGAAACACCCCTGTGCTTCGGACACATATTAAACACGCCCATGCGGCTAGCTTGACCACGTGGTGTAATTCAAATCATTTTAAAAGTAAATTTAATTTTTTTCTATTCTAAAGTGATTTCAGTGTTTTGTTGTGCTTTCAAAATTAATATAGAGCTGAAATTTACTTGGTCACAAAATAATACGGCAAAAACAAAATTACTTAAAAACTTAAAATTTGTAATATTAAAATATAAACATTCCACCGAAGACGTTTGGGACTCTAAACAGAGACCATAATAATTTAAGATTTACTGACTCTTTATTCTGTGTTTTAAAAGTGCATTTTGTGATTTTAATAATGTTTGGTGCTAACCTGCTGGCGACGCCGGAAACATGCCAAGCGTTCGGCAGTTGGCGATAAGCGCCGTTGGAAAGAGGTCGGCTTCGTGTCGCTCTGGCACCATCTCATCTTTGTTCAATCTTTTAGTGTATTAATAGCGTCTTTATTTGTCTGGAACATTTTCACTTAAATAACTTCAGTGCCGGAGGAACCCCTTCACTCCTGCAACACTTTGCGCCCAGGGGCTTCAGTACATAAATTTTTTTCTCTAGCCTACATGACCAGCTTTACACGCGCAGCTTCGCCCACCAGATGGGTTAAGTCCGGACACACTTTTGTCGTCACCATTTGTGTGTATACTTTTTGGATTACTGAGACGTCCCAATAAAGCTTCACACCCGTAAGTAACGTGGTTTTTATTGGCTTGCCGTTTCACGGCCTTAAGGTTCCAGGATCCTCAAAACCTGCAGATTTTGTTAAGTGTATTGTGCATTCTCAGCGTGGGCATCCAGGTGCCCTATATACCTGGCGATTGCTTTTGTCGAGCCAGGTGTGGGGGAATTTTTAATGCAGTGCCAGCGGCTGCACGACTTATCTCACAGAGGTTCTCTTCCCGTACACCAGGCGAGCTGGCTCTACTGGGCAACTTGTCCATGCACGCCATTGCCGTGCATGATAAATTCAAATTCTCTCTTCACCGAAGATTTGTCAGTCTAGTTTACCCTCTCCATGACCTCCGCTCGCATCAAACTGTGGTGTTTCAAGTTTTTTGGCAATGTTACTTGTCCTGGCAGTTCTGACTGCATAGGCCTCCGCCCATCGGGAGAAGGTATCGGTCACAACCAAGATAAAATGCTTCCCTTGAATGGTCCTTGTATAAAGCCACATGATGGCAATAGCCACCATCTCGAAAGGCTCCATTGGGTAACATGGTTTCTGTTGGTGTTGACCATTTGTTCTCCACGATTTCAGGGTGTTTCAGAGCTTACAATTCCGAACGTAGTTGCAGCTGTGATACTGGTGGGCAACGTTCCTCAAAGACTGCCAGATTGGCCAGTCAGGCTGGTGTCATGGGCGTAACGTAAGATGGCTTTCCGGATGGTGGTAGCGACGTACGTCTGAAATCGATCGATGGATCACGTCGTGTAGGTCTCTAAGCGATCATCCACTACTGGCGCATATATGCGCCAGTTTTCGACACACCTGTTGGGCACCATCATCTCTCTTGCGGGCAGCTTCATGTGATGTTGCTTGGTCCCGCATTACTGCCTTGTCGAGTTCTTCCGCCAACAGTTCTGCTTCGTTCTCAATTTTTAGTTGGTTTAGTATGATGGGTTGTAACGTGGTACTGACCTCCCTTGTATTGGTCGGTGGCAACACTACTTCCCAATCGTTATTGTCATGCTCGCAGATGTCCTGGTCGGAGGAGTGTGACAGTGCATCGGCCAACTCTTTCTACATGCCTGAAAACACATCGCTCCAGTCTTTAGGGTGGACCCAGGTGGCCCCCTTATATTCCTCTGTGATGGCGTTCTCAAGTTCATCTCGCTTGGCTATGACGAGTATGGACGGTTGGTGGTAATGTAGGTGGAGGCAGCCAAAGTGATTGCGATCCCGAGCAAGTTCGATAGCAATATCCTTGTGTATCAACCATTGTACTTTTAAGATGAGTTCTTCCCTGAGGTCTGGGTTGACCATCACTGGAAATTCCATGTCCTCATCGCGTAATGTCAACATCATTATGTCGGTTACAATGGTTTGCTCCATGGCTTCATGTGTGGTAAATGGTACAGTTTGTGTGTCTCGCTCTTGGCCAGGTAGCACGTATTTTCCGCTTAAGAAATTATGTGAGGCAGTAGTGTCAGTCAGTGTGATAAGCTTGACACGGACCAAGCTACGTGCCCTTCGGAAAGCCCGTCGTGCACGTCACACACCGAGGGAACAAGACCGGCGGTCAGTACTGCCGCCGCACATGGGAACGCGCCTGGCTGACTGATCATAAGTGGCCACGGCGTCCAGACGCTGCCTCCACCACCGAACGCAACACCCATGTGAGCTATGCCCTCTCAAACAACTAGCCATTGGTAGGAATGAGCCCTGTTAATCCTAAGCCCAGAAAAACACCACGTAAAACTTTAACCATCAATACAAGTGTCTGGTTTAAGTGGGGGCAACGAGAATACTAGTACTAAGTTATGAAGGGACGTAAAACGCCACGGGTAACCTTGTCTGCATAAATTTTGTCGCACGACAAGACTTGTTGGGCCTAACCTTAAAAACACGTAGAAAAACCCCTGTACCCAACATCAAGATGGACTCGCCCAACCAACAAACTCTACCGCATAATTTTTATAAAGTCTATAATTATTAATTTGTTCTTTTTAATACTTGTGTTGTCCCCAAAATTTTTTCTTAAATTTTAGTAAGCTAATTCTCTGTTCCTAAAGCAAACAAATTTCACATAACGTAAAATATTGGAAGACCCTAATCATTCATTATATAAAATTGAACATTCCCGAACAACATTTGGGATTCTAATAAGCAAGTCTAATTTTATAATAATTTTTCAGTGGTTTTGTTTATGTACCTTAAGTGTTTTGTGTTTTGAGAAGTATTTGTGCGCTCAGCGGCGTGCTCGCCTTGAGCCCGCTAAGGCTCCGGCAGTTGACAACTGGCAGCATGTAGAGGCGGTTCGGCTCCGGTCGCCCGGCCACCAACATCTCTCATTTGTCTGATCATTTAATGTACAATAGCTTTAATCTAGTTTGGAACCTTTATTTATTTAAGTTCCATGCCCACGTTAACCCCTCACCAATGTCGACTCGCTTCGCGCCCAGGGGCTTCTAATACTGTATTTTTCCATTCCCGCCACCTGGGATTTTTCCGTGTTTCTCCTATCGGACGGGCTAGGTCCGAGACCACTTAAGACATCGCCACAGTGATTGTGCTTGTATGCTGGAGAACGATGTACGTTCAAAAATATGGCCTTGCCTTTATTTCTGTGTTAATTAATGATTTCGCTGCTTCACTGTGCTTCAGGGTGCGGGACCTTACAACCCGACAACGTATATGTCCTCGTTTGCACAGGTGCCCGAAATTCCTGACGAGTGTTTTATTTGTGTGTGTATGAGCCAAAATATTCCCCGAGCATAAGTATACAACGGCAGTGGACAAGGAGAGTTACGAAACCGGCCAGCAGCCACACGACCCTGAGAAAGCACCACTCACAACATCTGAGTGCCGGTTCTCCTCTGACCGGCTGGCGCCTAGTCGGGAACATTCGTATATCATGTCAGTATATTTACCGTAGACCATCTCCTCCACCCTCGTCCCCGTCAATCTGCTGCTGATTAACTTGCACTGTGTCCAATTTTAGTTTATGCTGCTGGAGTTTCGAGTTGTTGTTCTGTATTATGGGATTAGAGGGGATTTGTTATCCCTACCCCTGAGATCCGTTTCCCGGTTCGGGCTGCATGAGCAGTCTTTATGATAGTGCAATCGTCTGCCAGCACAGTAATGACATATTGTAGAGGGCACTGTATCTGCTGTGGCATCGCTCTGCTGCATGGGCTTGCTGTAATCTACATAATTAGTCGGTCACTTGCTCCACTTCCTATCAGCTAGTCTCTGTGTGGGTGGGACACATGGACATGCTGCCTTTGACTTGCCTCAGGTCTCTTACTATCCGGCTGAGTGGGTGTGTGGTCTAGTCTGGTTCGGTATGGACTCTGCCGAAGATCTGCTTGGTCCCGCACTACACCAGCAGCCATGCGAACCAATTCTCGTATTCATTGTAGATGGCTGGACGAAGTGCAGACTGATACTCCGGTAGGACTGTGTGGCACAAACCCGAGTACTTCGTCTGAGGGTAGGTGTGGATAGAAACGATTGATCAATTGACTTTGCGACAAAGTGTTCCAAACCTTCTGCGGGTCACTGACACTCATTGAAAATGTTCAACTGTGTCTGTAGGCTCACGAGCATGCTGGTGTACCTTATGGAAAATTTCTCTACGAATTGTTCCCATATCGTCTGATACTCTGTGGATGTTTTCCAAAATTCTTGAACATCGTCTGTCAGTTGTGCTCCTACACCACTAGACCAATCTTCGAAGGCTAAGTTGTAGCATACAAGATGCTGCACACACTCTGCAAGTCCACGGTCCCCTCGCCGTCGATGGTCGGCAGAACCTGAAATATCGCCGCTAATGTTGGGTAGTGTGTAGGGGGGCGGGTGCTCTGAGTGTACACTTTGCATGGTATCAGTTCTTTACCTTCCGGTGAGTTATACTGAAAAAAAATTTTGTTTTCTCTCAGGTTGGTTACACTGCAAAGTGCTTTGTTTGCTCTCACATTGGTCATACTGTGTACCCATTTGTTATTTTCCGCCCGTTCACCACGCGCAACAAATGCACTACGATCCTGCTCAAGCACACGGTTTCGACACTTATAGAATCTGCAATGGAACAAGGACCATTCACGTGGTGTCATGCATTTGTAGTGGCAGTGCTATTGGTATTTGGTACACAATGTACTGGCAACATGTAGACTATCACAGTCGGCAAATTGACATTCGACTGAGAGATGTTTGTTTTGGGTGGAATGCTCATCTGGGGTTATGAGTTCAGTTTTGGTAAGGCTAAATGTTTTGTTACATACGGGGTACAGAAAATGTCTGGAATGTACTGCCATATGTTCGGCAATGCATAAGGATTTTGTGAGGAATGCTTTTGCACAGAACGTGCAGGATGTTAGGTCTTGCATTGCTCCCTCGTTTTGCTGTAAACGATTCGTTCGATAACCATGCATGTGTGTATTGAAACTCACTTGGCTGCATGGTAGTAGATTGGCGGCATTCGGGTTCGCACGGGCCGGCTTGGCGATGATCGTTTCTGGTCCAGACGGGTTAGCTCGGCTGGCGCAGAAGATGCGAGAGTGGTGGGGAACACGCACTGCAAGAGGTTGTGGGACGAGACTAGATTTTAGGGTGGGGGGCGAATGTCCTCGTCCGCTATTCTTTGTCCTGCTCGTGGTCGCCAAGTATCGAAAAAGGAGGTATTCCCTCACACTAGGTACACGACGCACAGCGGCACACATCCTGAACTCCATTCCTTCACTTTACCCTCATCTTGCACTCCTGATTTCTCCCAATGAACATGCTAATGTTTTAGATACATAAGTTGCGGCGCCAATTGCTGTGTGCGGTGCTACAGGGATGGGTAAATTAAGCTACGTTTGAAAGTTAATATGGTGGGCGCCTGCTAGCCCATGCGATTGGCTCTCATAACAGCACGAGATAATTATCCACGCAATTAATACATTCATAGAGGTCTATTGGGGGCTGAAACTTTTTTATTACTATCCACCTGTTGATCCCTTTCGGAGCTAATAGCTCGAAGAAAATAGGCTTTGTCATACAGTGTTGAATCAATATTTACAAGCACATTATTACTTAAAACTTACCACAGGGTTGCCCTGTGGCATGATCAAACAATCACTGAAGTGCAATTTTGAACATATTACAGTAATAGTATAGTTGCTATAATATGTCCTATATTTATCAAAGCAGTACGCTTTTTAATGCTATGTCATATAACTTCTACATGCGTTTACTGAAACTACCTCTGATTCACTCAATAGCAAGAAAATCGGTCAGAAACGCCATGAGATATTGATCTACCAGCCCTCAAGATCTCAAAATGTTCAACTCGATTCCGACACCGGGTCCTGCAGATCTTCCCTGCTCGGGAGCAGGTTAGATCGCAGCCAGCAGACGATACAAAAGAAATCGCGTTTAAAAAGTAAACAAACAGACTCTCGCATATGTACATAGGCCTAATAGAACAAACATTTTGTAAGGCGGTTTGAATGCATGTTCATGGAAAATACATACTCGGATCGTAGTATTTTCGTTGAAAAAAAAGTCTGGAGCAGTTTATCATGTAAAAATGTCGCCAGAATACGTAATTCAGGTGTGGATTAAATTATTATTACTAGTACACAATTTTAATGCTACGTATGTAAATTATACCAGCACAAAAGAATATTCGGCACTGTTTTAACCTGGTCTAATTATATTGGCCTGCCAGATCGGCAACTAAAATTATTTCTTCTGCAGATGCAATAGAGTAAGAATGATTAATTGAATAGTAGATGGGCCGTGTTCATCTCAGTCTATGTTGATTCGAGAACAAAATTTTCTTAATAAAATTAAAAACTCAATAACATGATTGCGATTTGAAACATGTTTCTATGAGGACCGACATCGCCAACTGTTTCTGCGTGGATACTGTTGAACTAACTTATAACTTTTATGATAGTTATGCGAACAGGGGTTGCGGTAAGGGGATGCTTGTTGCAGTATCCATGGTAAAATTATACGAGACCTGTCCTGCACGACAGTGGCGTGCGAAGGTCAGGCTGCCTGGTAGTGCCAGCTCGTCAAGGAGGACGAGCATAGGTCTCGCACCCGACGGCCACGGCATAAGCTGATTTAATTCCCTCCAGCTCGGTGTCTAGATACGTAGGGAACTCTTTAGGCGTTCCCCACGCCTCGATGCACAGAGTAGAAACTCGCCAGGGATATCGGGCACCTGGATGCCCACTCACACAATACAAAACACTAGGGCATAGGCAGGTTTTCAGGGTCCCATAACCTTTAAGCAGTGAAGCAGCTAGCCAATAAAGGACATATGAACAAACTGAAGTGTTTATTATTGAGGAATCACCGTACATTCATACACACATCACTATGGCTGCGGCTGAAGCGGACCCGTACCTATGCCCGTTCCGTGGGCGAACTGCACTGCAAAAATGGCCATGTGGGCTGGATGAAAATTTTAATAAAGCCAAACCCCTGGGCATCGCGAGTTGCAGGGTTGGAAGAGGTAACTCTGACGGGGGCGAGGGTGGAGGAGATGGTTAATTGTGAAAATTACTGACGTGCTCTAAGAGCATTCCTGACTAGGCACCAACCGGTTAGCGGAGAACCGGGACTCAGGTGTTATGAGTGGAGTGGTCTCAGGGTCGTGTGGTCGACGGCCGGCTTCGAAACTCTCCTCGTCCTCCACCGTTATACTTACTCTCGGGGAGTGTTGTGGCCCTCCCCACGCTCATATATACACACAAACAAAGCACTCGACAGGAATTTCGGGCACCTGTACACCCATGTGAAAATACATGATCGGGTTACAGGATGAACAAGTAACACAGAAGTATATGCAAGGTGTTATTATTAACTTACATCATTCTTCATTACACAACTCAACGCTTACGCTGCTTAAAGCGGTCCTGGACCTAGCCGGTCCGGTGGGCGAAGCGCGGCAAAATCCCACGTGGTGGGAATGTAAATTTACTGTACTGAAAACTCCAGCAGGCCGAGCATGGTTTGTGTTTTCTCCCTGTTGTCAGAACGACGTGTCCTGTTTGTTGCCCGTAAAAGTGTTTCATATGAACAACGCGACTGTCAATACACTGACGCGGTACTATAGCATTTCAAGAGGCCCACAATGTGCGCATTTAAAATAAATATCGATAGAAACAATGCCATATTCACAGTTTCAAGTGACAAAATATATTTTTAACTAATATAAAACCTGCACACAGTATAAACAATACGTGCAAAGACAAACTTAAAGCTCAATTACTGTACACGTACCCTAACCTATAACTTGACCTAACAGCCATAACTTAGGTTACATCTTGCCCATACTGATCGCCAAATACCGAAAAGTAATACAGTTTATATTAAATATTTTAGAGGTCAAAAACAAATTGTTTTAACTGATGTATGTATATATATATATATATATATATATATATATATATATATATATATATATATATATATATATATATATATATATATATATATATATATGTAATTATTGGTGCTGTATTAGTGAATGCATGTGTTTTGTCTGTAATTCAAACGTGTTAGTATAACCAAACCGAATGAAAGTGATGTGCGGCAGAAAAAAAATTCCAGTGATTTAATATTCATGGATGAATCTGTAGTACAAAACACACGCATAAGACAAAATCATTCTCTGTTGAAAATATCCTGAGAAAACAGTGTTTATACGCAACGTAGTAACTTTTAAAACATTGCTACCATTCATATTGGCAAATAACCTTCAATGTTGTACCGTACAGATATCTACAAAGACAATTAAAATATTTGTAATTTTGAGCAGTACGTTTTTTTATGTTCATGCATTGTCTTTTTCCGAGATAGGGAAACCAATTTAAATTCTGTATCGTGTATATGGAAATGGAGACCACAAAATATGTATTTTCCTCAAATCTAAGAAAATTTTTTTATTGACTGGAGGATAGTAATTATCATCTTCTGTTATTTACTATCTATTCTCTGACAGAAAATAATTTTGTTGTATTCACGGTTGTAGAAGAACAGGTCTGGACACTCGCCTATCTAACAATGTATTTTGCTTGACCCCCTTGTTGTTTGGCTGTAGTTCGTCAAGTTACCGAGAATGTCGTACTTTCTGGCGCTGTTTTCCGGGCGGTGGGATTCAAACTCCGTCCACTTTTTTCCATTGTTAAATTTATAAAGTAAATAATGATTGCTGGAGCCTTTTCTTAAATTTATGAGCGAAGAAAGCATTTCATAAATTGATAAAAAATACGTTTTGATAAATTGGTTTACCTTAGCGGAAAGGAAGTGGGCGGAATTTAGTCCGACCGCCGTAACATCAGCGCCAATAAAACACAATATTCTCGGTAACTTGATGAACTGCTGCCAAACAACAAGGGGGTCAAGTTTCCAGGCGAGAGTCCAGACCTGTTCTTCTACGACCGTGGTTGTAATAAATCATACACAGACTTTAAAGTTATAAGATACATACTGAAATGTTAAAAATGACGTTAAGCTTTATTTACCATGTTTTATTTTACATAGTTCATATAAACAGCTAAATGAGTATAGAAAACGATGGTCAAGTATTGAAATTTTTATTCGCCAGCAACACTTTTCCTATAGTGACATATACACTGACTCATGAAATAAATGTTAACAGCAAACCCCACACGACTGCCACAGAAAATTCGCACTTCAACACAGTTTCTTCCAGTTCTGTTCACATGTTTAATATATTACAGTGTCACTAGTGAATATAATACAGGTTAAGTGTGACACTTATAAATAAAAATACAGGTTAGGTGCAAATAACGTCATTCTCGTTACAGCTGTATAATATTTTTGTTCACAGAGGTTTTCTATTGGTTGAAATTTTAAAGCAAAGTCGCCAATTGAAAAAAATAACACGTCACTACTGCAAATTTCGTACCAACCTCTGCATATATTCCTCTTTGGAACCGTCGTTCATTCCACGCAATAATTCTGACAGAAACATTATGACACGACGATCCATGCTCGCATTTTCGTGCAGCCATCATGACACTAGCATCGTTCTAGCGACACGTCGGAGTTACGACGGTTTCAGATAAAAGAATCATGCTCGACCTCCTGTGCGCAAAACGAGTCGACAGGGATGAGGGGATAACCCGGGCACTGCAGTTAAATTTAATAAATGTTCCAAAAGCAAAAATAACTATTACAGGTGAAAATGATTAGACAAAGAAAGATGCTGGTGCCCGGGCGACCGGAGCCGAACCGCCTCGGCAAGCCGCCAGTAGTCAACTGAGGAAGCCTTGGTGGCCTCAGTGCGACCACGCCGCTAAGCGTACCAAAACTTCTTCACACATGAAAACACTTAAAACTATTCAAACAAAAACACTGAAAATTCATTAGAAAATTATACTTGCTGCTTAATGTCCAAAAGATTACTTGAATTGTTTAAATTTATATATTAAAGAATTTGGGTCAAACAATATTTTCCCTGACATTAATTAAAATTGTTAAAAGAACAGAGAATTACCTTAATACAATTAAATGAAAAATCTAGGGAACAATACTAGTATTAGAAAAAGTATATTAACAATCACAAACTTTTGATGAATTTACACGGCATGGTTTGCTGGTTGGACGAGTCCATCTTGACGTTGGGCGCAGGGGTGGTTTTACATGAATTTAAGGTTAGACACGACAAGTCTTTCCAGGGTGCTGAGATTAGGTAAACAAGGTTACCCCTGGCCCTTTACGTCTCTTTATTATGTGGTACAAGTGCCCCCGTTGCCCTCACTTACACTAAGCATTAGCACTGAAAGTTAGGGGTTCACTGAAAGTTTTCTACGTTTAGGTTTAACGGGGCACATTCCTACCAATGGCTAATGGTTTGGGGGGGGGGGGCTCAGCAACATCTGGGCGTTGCATTTGGCGGCGGGGGTGACGTCGGGACGCTGTGGCCTCTTGGGACAATGCTGCCAGGCGTGTTCCCATATGCACCCACAGTACTGGTTGCCAAGTGTGCTCCCTCGGTGCGTGGTGCGCACGACGGGCTGTTCTGAAGGGTGCGCGGCTTGGTCAGCCTCAACTCTGGGCATGTAATAAAGTTAAAGTGAAAAAGTTCTAGATACGAAAATTAACTATTGAAACACTATGATACGTTGACAAAGTCTTGCTGCTGTCCGGAGCGACACAGTGTCGACCTCTTCCTTTCGTCGCTAACCGCTAACTGCTGAGCCCATGGCGGTGCACCTGCCTCTTCCAGCAAGTTCCTGCCACGTGCTCGTCATTACACAAAAACCCTTAAACAATAAAAATAAACAAAAATAAAGGATAATTTTAAAATGAAAATTCTTGACAATTAGAGTCCCAAATAATATTAGGGAATATTTCTATAATTATTTTCAGACATGCAGTTTTCGGGTATCGATGTCGTACCTCCCAGTTCATCTAGCCCGAACCCAAAACACGTCCGTACGACCAACAGCAACGGAATGAGCACCGAGACTAGCCCCATCTCTAACTCCTTCTCTGTGCAGTGTTTTCATAAAGTGCATGTTTAAGCCAGTGAGTGATATTTTGTAATGAACAGGAACGACCTATGAGACGAACTATTGGGGGAAGAGGGGTGTTTTGTTTGCTTTTCAAACTCGCTGAACGCTCGAAGTAACATCCGGAACATAATCTGCTCACTTTGCTTGTCAAGCTCCGGGAATCTTTTTAGACAGTTTATTTTTTTCAGTAACGTAAAGCCAAGTTTTGTGTTTGTCAGGCCCCATTGTCTATGTTGTTTTTTTTTTCAGGCATATACAGTGAGTACTTAGGTTTTAATTACCTTGTTTTATTTTTATGTAACTCAATTCCACCCGCCACGACACACCCAGGTAAAGGAGAAGTACTTTATTTGTATTCTAAAAAGCATTAACTAAATTATCATATGTTTCTGGCATGTGTTCAAAGGGTTGAGTGATGTTTAGTTTTAAGAAGAGAACTAGGTTGATCCGAGGCATCGGCGGGACTGGCGCGTAGGTCCAACGCCATCTTGGCTCGGCCAGTCTTTTCTGCTCGTGGACCAGGGTAAGCTGTTTTTGCAACATTTGCTTAACTGAAGTAACATATCCGTCTTTTAGTGTTTTCTGGAACCTATTAAAAATAGTATTAACTTCTCTGTACTTCCCCATTCACTTGTCCACCGCACTGTGAACAGCACGCGGAGGATTTTCAACAAAACTTATGGTAACTGCCGACTCCGTATGGTTATTGTGTCCTAGCGCCCACGTGGCCAGCTTCAAATGTTGTTTCGCCGGGCGGTCTCGCGGTCTGTCTAGCCACTCGTGGATCCGTGCCTGGTTGTTCTTCTGCATAGAGCTTCTCAGCTCCTGCAGCCAACATTTCTCTGCATGAAGTGTAATCATCAGCTCTCAAGTGTCGACTCCATCACAGGCATGCACCCGCGACTCGTAACAGGAAGACTGGCAATTATTCAAGTGTCTGTGTGTGTGTGGGTAGTGCATTTTTGCAATGTCTAATAAATTAAAGGTTCAAGGTAACCATGTGGTGAACGTCTGTCTCTTTAAAGTCCCTGTACTTTGCACTTTCTGTCTTTGCCTAAACTGTGGGCCTCTCGACTCACACATACCACTAGGGGGTTAGCCAATTGCCAAAGAGTACCACCCTCCCTTGGTTTTTCCTGTTTGTGTTCTACCCATTACCAGCCGGGCATGTTGGTATGGTGCCCATTCAATCACAATCCTGACAGAAATTGAATTTTCGCAGTAAAATCACCACCCGCGAAGCTGAAACCTCCCTCTGGCTGCTGTATCCAGAGATTTATGTTATATTACATTGAAATAAAGTATAGGTTAGCTCTTGAATTTTTAGGAATGGAAAACACTTTAAACATTTAACAAATTTCTTATATTTACATTGGCTTTAAAAACAACTTGCAAGAATTTACGTGGCATGGCTGGCCACATGGGCGAGTCCATGTTGTCGGCATGGTGCAGGGGTGTTTCTGCGATGTTTGAGGTTAAACCTGACTGACGATATTTAAGTGGATACAAGGGTGCCCCTGGCCTTTAAACTTCACTCAGCAAACGTGGCTGCGACCCACGTTTCCGCACTTGATCCGTAAGTGGCAGCATGACACTAGCCATGTAAACAGTTGTTTATGGGCATTAATACGTATAGGGTTGTTTACCTATATTTTATGGGGGTCTCTTAGCACTGACGCACATTTTGGCACCACCCGGCGTCACAGGGGCGGCGTCTGGGCGCCGCTATCTCTTAGCACCACATGACCGGGTGCATTCTCTTATGCAGGTGTGGTACTACCCACCTCGGCTGTTCCAGTTGTAGGTGCGGTGCGCACGTTAGGCTTCAATTGAGGAGACGTGGAACTGTCCACGTTAATAGTTTCTCCCATTTATTTAACAATAAAAAATATGTGGCAGTTTTTTCAGGTTAGTTAGCTAAGTTTATCTACATAAACAATTGTTTAACCACATAACTTACATTATGTAAATGTAAAATATATCCTTTATACTCATGGCATGTAACAACAGCAGTTGCCTTTCGCGTACCAGATTGCTTTTACGCCCTAATTCAACGGCACATAATCGTTTTCATTCAAATCTGTTTATTCTACAATATCAATACCATACGACACACTTATGAAAACCTTACTCGATCTACTTGATGCTGTGTGTTGATCAACATTAAAAAAATTGTTCGCGCAAAACTGGCATATATACATCGACATCAGGGATCCATGGTCCTTACATGTCATCTCCTGTGTATCCTACCAACGTGATATATATCTCCATGAGCTTAACTCCAAGTCGTTCGTTAAGATCACATGATTTTTCCACATGCTCACTGATGACGTGTGCCATGGATGCCCGTTCTGCCGCCGTCCTTTTTGGACTGCCGCGGCCGTGTCCCGGCCACGTGCTCTCTCGTCCCTCCCCCCGCTACAGCAGGACATAAGGCACTGTGCTTCATCAGTGGAGATGTCAACACCGACGTCCCCCCTCCCCCATGAAGGTACATTACGGTCTACAACTAGCAGTTTTGGACTAGTCAAATTCGTTTGCAGGGCCCGCAGCGTATTTGCTAGTATTTTCAACAAAATCTAAAATTGTCCCAGACCATGTGAACATGTTTATGACGTCGGGGCGCTACACACCACGACGCGCGTCAGGTGCCAAGCTGCAACAGGCACTGTGTAAATAGTGACGTTAGTTAATCGGAAAACATACCAGAATACACTGTAGATTTGCATGATTGCTTACAGTACTCTTTTTGAAAAACACTTTGAACATTTTGAATATTATTTCAGTTGCTAAAGTCATCATGACGGCAAGGACACTTAGGAAAGCCTGCCAAGAGTGTTTTAATTTACTTTTTGTGTTCTTAACATTTATATGCTCCTTAAGAGCAAGTTTGATGCATGTCTTCTTTTAATTCAAGCAGAATCTCTTTACGTATTTAATTTTTGAATTTAATACATATTTTATTCTAACAATGCTTTCAGAGATTGTGCTACAAAAGACTGGCAGTTTTATATATATATATATATATATATATATATATATATATATATATATATATATATGTGTGTGTGTAATGGACAGAAACATTCTTAAAATTATATCTTTCTTTAATTTTTCATGACTTTTGGTTTTGCATTTATGTTTAAATTAGAATGTAAGAGCAAATCCACCACGTCTGGCGGGAACGCGGGCTTCCGGGTCCCCGCCTGACGCCATATTGAATTAGTCGTCGCCCCATCAGCGAGCAAGTAGGTTGTGCGCGCGGAGTGCGGTCACGTCTCCCTGAGGTCCCTCATCTTTAGCGACGTAATCATTTCGTTTTCAATAGTTTATTTAGTCTACCGGAACCTTTTTGTGTCTCTTCATGGCCTCAGGGATCGACGCGCGTCAGGGCAGTGCTATTTGAGCCTCCCTCATAACTTTTCATTTAAGTCCATTGTTGGCCGACGCCACTTTTCACAGCTTTACTGATTCGCTCCAAGCTGGTTTCAATTCACGTCAGTGTTTTCCTCAAAGGCAACAATGACTTTCTTCCCCTCCGCACCCTAAGGAGCCACAGCAACCAGAGTCGTCGGGAGCAGCGCGTGCCAGGTAGGTTAGCACGCAAACCGCCACGAGGACTTCCAACACCGACAAGCGGCAGGAGGGCCAGGTTACATGGCCAACAGGCCGTCGACCCACACCAGACGTCAATCTCAGTTAACCTCACGTCGGGCACATCCTTTGGTTCCCCTGAACCGACCCTGGCCTATCCTGCGCCGTGTTACTTTCGCTCTATTTTCTAACAAATATTAACATATTGTGTGAACCCTTTTGACTACTTTAATCTATCTTGTTTTGCCCATGTTTAATGCCCTTCCTTTCTCACACGTTGACAGGCCTCAACAAAGAAGATTAATGTAAAACCTTGCCAATTCTCCTTGATAGATATTTTCCTTGCCTAGTATTATATAAAATGAGAATTGCTACTAAAAATAATGTACATATTCTGTCGCTATATTTGTAATTTATTGTAATTTATGTACTTGTACTGACAACTCCTAGCAAATTTGCTGCGCGCTACTTGAGGATGAATGAAAAAAAAAAAAATAGTATACATCCCTAGTTGAGCTTCTGGCCGAGGGTACTTTGTTATGGCCACATTCCGCAAAAAAAAAAATCTTTGATTTGTAAAGCCGGCCTCACACGATGCCTAAATTCCTGTTACCTTCTGCTATACCCATGGGCATAAAAATATTTATGGCAGATTCTGAGTTGTGGGTATAGCAGAAAATGGTGCGTGGCTCCTCGCTCATATTCACATGGTACCCAGAGTGATAACAGAAATCGCATAACACC
>PNEQ01117222.1:0-12821 GCA_003012365.1 Medauroidea extradentata | reverse complement strand
GCGAAAATATAGCTGAAATAGTGAAATACCGCCAAAACTATTCTTCGAAACACCTGCTGTCTATCAAAGATATCTACAGACACACTTGCAGATGATTGTCAACCAAACTGAGGCGAAGTATGATTCAACTGCACTCTAGTGGCGAAAGAATAATTATACTTTCATGTAGAGACGCACGAATGGGAAATAATATTTTCCTGCCATCTAGCGGTGCCAGAATAATTATACTATCATGTAGAGATGCGCGACTGTGAAATAATATCTTTACTGCTATCTAGCGCCGCAAGAATAATTATACTGTCATGTAGAGACGCCTGACTGTGAAATAAAAACTTTACTGACATCTAGCGGCGCAGTTGTCACGGGTACAGAAATATACACTCTAGTGTATCGTCTTTGCTCTAGTGGCAGAATGACGACTTAAACTTTCCTGCAACGTTCGTGTCAATTACATGGAAAATCTGCTGCCATCTAAGGGGATACATGTGAACTATGGTTGTAGCTAAACTTGCATTTATCTGCTCTCTAGCGACGTACATGAAAATTATAAGCACTCGGCGAATATATTCGGGGTTTACAATATTTTACTGGGTATTTGTAAAAGGCCCGAATATTTTAGGGTTTTTAATATTCTGACAAAACTAAATTCCCGAATATACTCGGGTTTTCAAGTTAATGGGTTAAGGGCGTTCACGTGGCAAAAATTCAAAATTTTATATTTGCCTGACATTGTGTTAGTTTTATAGACATTACTTGTGACTACATTTTCCACTAGTAGAAATTTTTTCGCTCTCATAGTTTTCCTATAGCGGCATGTCAAAGTCATAATTTGCAAGTTACAAGAACATAGGTTTAACAAAAACAAAGTGACTTACTCGAATAAAATAATTTATACTGAAATTAGATATAATGGTCACTATGCTAAAAGATTTAAAAACACGGAATAGAATTTCTTTGTACTTTTTAAAAAAATCCGAAAATGACGAAAATTTACCTCATTTGTGGCAATTTTTAAAAAAGACAATATTACTTTGTTGTGCGTTTTTAAATCTTTTAGCATAGTGCCCATTATACCTAATTTCAGTGTAAATTATTTCATTCGAGTAAGTTACTTGGTTTTTGTTAAACCTATGTTATGTTCCTATAACTTGCAAATTCTGACTTTGACGTGCCGCCATGGGAAAACTATAAGAGCTAAAAAATTTCTACAAGTGGAAAATGTCGTCAAAAGTAACGTCTATAAAACTAACACTGTGCTAAGCAAATATAAAATTTTGAATTATTGTCACGTGAACACCCTTAAGTAGAGGCGGTAGAGTGCCCGGAAATAACGGGCTAGACAGTACGTGGTCACGCTAAAATAGTTTGGAGCACAGCCGCTAGATCATGCGGGGATGTTCAAAACGACCAACGAGGGTGCAGAAAGGAGTTGAAGGCAGCATGAAGCAATAGAAAAAACAATGCAAAGGTGACTTTTTTTTATTTCTGCAGACGACTAACTACAGCAGATGCGGACTACAGTTGCAATCCTTGCGTGCTTCCAGGACACTGGCTCTGTGAGAAACGTGACTTCAAGCACGTACACTATTTCCTGTAGGTTGTATTACAAGGTAATAGCATTGTCGCGGTGGCGAGATGCTGGCTGTGAAGCAGCCTGAATGTGGTAGTTTGTCTGGAGTCAAGGACGTAAAATAAAATGTAGTACACAGGATGTCTACTAGGTCACTAAAGTCACGGAAGTCCCGAAAAAGTCACGATTTGTGAAAAAGGTCACGAAAGTCCCACAATAGTCATTAATTTGTACTATATTTTGGTACAAGTCACGAAAATTATTTTCAGGTGATTGATTCTTGTTAAATCATTTGTCAAATGTGCATGTTTAAACTAGTATTTCTCGTGCACTGTGCAAGTAAAATAAATAATTAGTTTATATTAGTTACCATAGTCATCTATCTTCATAAAGACAACTTAAATTTAGGTGTACAGTATATTGATTACACATTTTAAAATTGGACATGCTTCGCACTATCAACAGTTGGAGGAAACTTAATGAAAATTATCGGTCATGTTGCACTTGTTAAAAAAAATTTTAATTAATTATGTTTGAACAGATTTTCAAGAAAACGTCACTAAAAAGGCATTAAATTTTAGGTTAACAATCTGCTAGACACCCTTGTACAGCAAGTAGAAATAAACTGCATGAAAATAAATAATTGTAATATTCCTCAATTATTAATAAAGGTTAAATTTAATTAATAAATCTCTTTTATATTAAAAATAACATACATGTGCTGGAAAATACGAATAAAAATAGCATAAAACTGATAAAACGGCTCATGCTTACAAATAATGGTAAAAATTAATGTCAGAAATGCCATTTATAAATGAACAGTGTTGCCAAAAAAATACATATTTAGTTTTACTAAAGGGGAATTACTTTTCAATATGTAAATGTAGTTATGTACATCTTAGAGTGCTTTAATGTATAATATGTGAATTTGAGTTTGCTGCCAAATTTCTTTGTTTTCCCATTAGTAAAGTTAATTAACAGCCTCTCTTGTAACAGCAGTTCTTTCAGGTAGCGTCAGAATATTTCCAAACTACTTGCTACACAACTGTGATGTGTGTGGCAGACAAGATTTTATTTAAATAATTACTTTTTCTTTACTACATACAGTATTCAATACTAGTCACGTCACCAGACCACTAGAGGTAAACCAATTTGTGTGCTGCCTGGAATGTTTTGGTAGATTAAGAGGAGTCCTCGGCTGGCGCATGGACGGCGTTGCAGCTTGTCACGTGCATACATTTTTACGCGAAACCGCTTAAGTTAGTCATATTATGTTTACCTACAAAAAGAACTCACACTTGAAAACATGCTTCTGTTTTTTCAAAAATGCAGCATGCTTGTTAGAAACATGATATTCGGGCCTCTCAAAATAGCTAAAAACGGGTTTTTTTAGACTGTTGTAACTCCGAAAATATTACCTGAATTCGTAAAATGCAAAACGAGAGGCGTGCGTTGGTCTTTACTTCATACTATTCAAAAATAAAATATAGGGGCCACCGCTTAAAGTCCCATAGTAAAAAGACTACAACAGAAACCTTGCACGCCAGTTTGGCGCGCTGCGAATAGAGGCGATGTGCTTCTCGCCAAGCGTGGGACACTGGCTCTTATCCCTACGCTGTTTCCACGCGTCAAAGGTGGAAATTTGACACCGCGAAGGACTCTTCTTAATGTCCAACATTGTGTAATACAGTAGTGGTTCACTTATCGGAACTTCGCCAATTCCTTGGCCAGCAGAACATTTTCTTTGTTCTTTAACACTCCCACAGAATATTGTTCATGTGTACAGAGTGTACTTGCCATCCCGTCTCCTCATGCTACACTCCTGTCACCTGGTATACCACCTTGTTATCAACATACATCAGCGCACTCGCTTCTCAACAGTAAAAATGAATAGTAATTACAATTTTCGATAGCGTAGTACAGTAGAAACTTGTGTAGTAGATCTGGTCATACCACTGGTAATTTAATGTCCTCCAACATGCGTGAATAAATGACTGGTTACAGCATGTATAATGTAAAATCACTTAATGCATGTCAGTATTATGTGCCCCAAGATGTGTTGCAATAAGTTTGTAGTGTAGTTGCACATTACATATTGTTTTCATTTTTCTGGAAAGTTTTAAGTTTTTTACTGAAGTCAGGGAATTATTTTACGCTTGTTCGTGGCACACCCTGCAAGATATCACACTACAAGTAATCCTAAACACAGTGCAACATGCAACATTAACCAAGTGACTACTGGGTATTTTCTTGCATTTTTGCAGGGATATCATTCTATTGTTTATTGAAATGTTTATTTATTTGGATAGGCAAACATGTTCTAAACAATATTATACTGTGGAATTGCGTCAAGCGTCAACTATCCTCCTTTGTCACAAATTACTGCACAAACTTTCCAGCTGTGTAAATTGTAATGCTCACGACGTGCATTTTTACTGACTGTTCGCCAGCGTATTGTAACTTTATCGAAGTAGCACATTATTCATTTTAATAGGCAAACATGTTATAAAATGGTGTCTGCAACTTATATTTGACACACCGTAAAGTATAAAAATTGCCTGCATCATAAATTCTAGTGCGTGGGATCTGTTTGCTGGAATATTGTAATATTTTTATTTACCAAAATAATGATTTATTTATTGTAATACAGTAGTATTAACTAAAATAATAATTTACATGACCACGCGAACATATTTTAAATATAGGAAGTGCATCTCTGACTGCTGTAAGACGTGAAATAAAGCATAAGCATTGCCAGCAGCATAAATCCAAGCATTCACAACTAAAACATTCAGACAGAGATGCACAAGTACTTACAGAATCAGTACTTGCAGGTGGGAGAACACAAAACACAGATGGACAAACAGATTTTTTGCGCGGTTGCGCAGTCACGACATTTTGCTGGCCAGGTCAGCTTCCTCGCCACCTGAGGACAAGCCACTGTCACTCTGGCTCAATAAGCATTAGATGTCCACTGTGCAGCAACATGGATGGACGACACTTTGTCATGCTATGTTGTTGGACTCCTCCCTGTTTTGAGCAATGAATTCCCACAGGCAGTTGTGAGCTGCGCTGACTATGTTGGCATGAGACAGTGTTCTCTGCGGAAGTATGTACAATTACATGCCCGGGGAAGTGGTGCCCCAGAATGAACAGCATGCTGAAAGTAGTAGCCAGAAGGGTGGAAGGATCTATTTCTTATTTACCACTTCGGGGTAGGTCTGATATTGATTAGAGTGGGTCGAAAAAATCAATTTTTTTAGTATCAATTGCTAATAGAGCTCAAAAGTTGCGTATTTGCGTGCTAATCAACGGAAAAATTAGGGGGAAAAAAATGTTACATCTTCAGTTTGTGCAAAGGCCTAAAGTTAGGAAAAAATTACAAAGAAAAACATTTAATTAGACATTCATGCTAAAATTATTCTAACTACATGTTTTGGTTTCTAATAGCATATAAGTACTTCATTTTAGTTGCATGATGATTGAAAAATTATATTGAAGCACCATTTTCTACATTTTCAGTTCTCGCTTAATGCCTAAAGTTTAATAATTTTTTTTGAAAAAATTGGTAGGTATACAAATATTCAGAGCATTTTACTAAATCTAATAAATGTGGTAATCATTGTGAATGTTATTTTGTTTACAATTCTAAATCACAATTTAAATGTCTTATTGGAGTTATTCTGACAATGTTGTTATCTATAAGTATTGAGCGAGCGAACCTCACTTCAAACAAACTTGGGACACGTCTCCCTCACTCTTTTTGTGTCAGTGGCAGTGATATCCTGTCTATTGTCTGTCAGTTGGTACGGCTTGCCTCGTGAGAACATCTCATTCAGTGCTAGTCCTGTAAGTATCACGTGAGTGTTTTTCTTGTTAGTGGTTGCTAAGAATGAGAGATGGAGATTCAGAGAAAGGTGACAAGGCAGATGCACCGTTGTCCTATTTTCGGTTCGTCTAAAGAACTAAGCAGGAAAAAATTACAGACATATGAAGACAGGATACTAAGTTGCTTTGAAGAAAGCTATAAAATTTCAGTTTCACTGCGTTCAAAGAAAAAAAGTTGGGTTTTCAACCATAGCTGATAGTGTAGCCCCTAAAATAGAGATATACTTTATTATAAAGCCACCATTCCAGTTGTAACACGCACTCAGGTTGTGCAAATTATAAAAGCCTCTCATGGTAAGTACTATAATTAGAAAAAAAAAAACATGCAACTGAGACAAGGAAAAGAAGTGGTTTATTGAAAAAGTAGAGATATTTGTGGCTGATGCAAAATCAAAGCTTTTTGATATTGCTGCTTGCAAGTGTGCTATAGCGTATTCTTGTGTATGTGGAAAAAAGGCAAGTGCCTGTGACTGCTGTGCAATTGTATAATGTAGTTGTAAAAAAGACAAAAAATTCCACCAACTGAAAATTTGTATACAATCAGCTAACAACCAGGAGTGCTTACGTTGGCAGTATTGATCAACAAGTGACAAAGAAAGTTAAGAAAAGGAAAGAGAGAAAACTACTTGAATCTCTGGATGAAAGAAATGTAATTGATCTGTCTTTAGTTCTATCAACCTCTCCAATGAAATTGAAATTAACATCTACTACTTTAGTGAGTGACAGATTTGGTTCTAAACACATCTTTAGGTTATTCAAACAATGAGACATTTCTCAGACGACATTAAAAGAATCATAGATCCTGTGATTTTGAGAAACACATTCTTCTCTCACCAAGAAAACATTTTGCTGGCTATGATAGTGGATGAGACACAACACATACGAGAGTTGGGTAACAGGAAGGTACTGAAAGCTAGAACTCCAACTTTTATGACTGTCTCGCTAAATTTTTGATGCCCTGAATTACACGGAGATGATAGACTGGACGAACTGTAAGCTGTCGCCCACTCCACTGATGGAAAGCCTGATAACAGATACTAGTTCATCAGTTCTGAAAAATAAAACTCTGCCAGAGTTTAATTATTTAAATTTTCCAAACCTATCCATGACGTTGAAAGATGTGTCAAACTTGTCACAGAGTCTGCAGGGAAATTGTGCAGACAAGAAAACATTGGCGGTTATATTAGAGCAGCTGTGCTCTCAAGATCCTCAATGCTCAAATTTGATCACAAGTATGATTTTCACACGTCTTTGGCTAAATCAGTGTAATTTAACATGCCCTAATTGGTTAAATGGTTGGGTAGGATGTGGGTGGAACTCTGATTGTAGCCACCTCCTTGTGATGAATTCTGGGTCATTTCATAAAAAAGCATATTGAAGTGGGCAAAGAGCTACAAAATGCTGCACTATTATCAATATTAATCACTCACTGTAATTAATTATTTATAAAGATGGCCCTTTATAATTTAAAATCCCTCAATGACTATGTTTGAATAACTTGATAAAAACCTGTATTTTGCACAAACTGAAAATGTTGTCCATTTTGTTTGAATATAATTTTCCTATCATCAGGCAACCAAAATTAAATACTTATATGCTATTAGAAACCAAACATGGATTCAAAATAATTTCAGCATAAATTTTTTATTTATTTATTTATTTAACTTTTATAGTGCCCTGGAACAGCTTCAAGGCCAAAGTAGAGGAACACTGTACAAATAACATTCAGACATACACGAAACAAGAAAAACACACTACAGTAACAAACAAACTACTACACAAGGGCAAGACAGTAAACAGACGTTCAAACACTAAGCAAGCAGACAACTAAACAATCCACTATTGAACAAGTGAGGTAAATATCAGAAAGCATATGTTGTAATAACTATTAATTAAAATCACTGAAAACAAAAGCAATTGGTGAAATGTAAAAAGTTTTTGGGGAAGGAGGACTGTCCAATTTGTTATAATTAAATATGCCAAAAGTAAAATTGATGATGGAGAATTGTAATCAAGCTGTTTAGCATATTTATTACAATTTTTAGTTATTGTATAAACTATGTCGTTTGTCGTAGTATGTGATGTTATAATATTGATGGGACATTGACCAATTGCAGCAATTTTAAAATCGACATTATTAAAAATTTTTGGAGAGTGAATTTTGTTTGTTAAGATTTTATGCAGTAAAAGGGCATCAAGCATATTTCCTCTTTCTGATAATGGAGTAAAATGTATGTTGATAAGAAACTTGTCAAATATGTATCGTTGGATATTTTCCTGTTTTCTTTCTAATATATTATTATCGGTGGAAGTGAGGTTATTCCAGATAGTTGAACAATATTCAGATTTAGTACGTACTAAAGATAATATGTGGTAATGGTAGAATCAGGGTTTGAGGCAGCATAAGTGATAAATTTGATTAAATCTAACACTTTAGCTGCTGAGGTTCTAAGCTGTTCAGCATGATGGTGAAAATGTAATTTTTTTATCAAGAAGGAGGCCGAGGTCTCTGCATATTCACATTGTTTCGTGGATATGTTATCAAGTTTATAAGTATAATTAACAAGGTATTTTTTTCTGGAAAAAGTAAGAGAATTAGTTTTCTTTGCATTGATCTTCATTTTGTTTATTGTGCACTAGTCATTAATGGAGTTAATGTCTTCTTGTAATAGTTTACTGTTAGTTGTAGATGAGATCTCGAGGGATATTTTCATATAGTTTGCAAATAATATTTTGTTTGAGTGTTTGATATTTTGGGTTATGTCGTCAATAAATATTATGAATAAAAGAGGGCAAAGTGAACCACCTTGAGGGATTCTGAACGTAACTGGGAGTTTAATAGAGGATTTATCTTTTATTTTAATTGAAAAACATCAGTTGGATAGCTGGAAAATATTTTGATGTAATTGTATATTAGTCCTATTGCTTCTAATTTTTGATCAGAATTTGGTAGTTTACAGTATCGAAGGCTTTGGATAGATCATAGTACAGCATCAACTTGATTACGCGAGAGGACATCATGATATATAGGGCACAAAAATGCTGTTAAATTGGATGCTGTTGATCCGAAGGTGGTGAACCCATGTTGATAGTGAAAAAGTATGTTTTGTGTATGGAACAGTAGATGCTTGTGCAAAAATATTTAGAATACTTTTAAATACGTACATAAGAGAGAGATTGGTCTGTAGTTGTTGATGTTCCCTTTTTGTGGATTGAAATGACGGTGGCTTCTTTCCAAAGTAAGGGGTAAATTCCTGTTTGAATGTTCGTAGAAAAAATATTACTTATTGTTAATGTAATAATATTAATATTACTTAATATATCTGAGCAGCCTTTGACTATGAAATTAGGTATTGAATCAGGTCTGCAGGAGAGGAAGAATTTTAACCTTTTAATGCTCTATTTTACTAAACTATTGCAAATATGTACTTGGTAGATAGTGGGGTAGGTACTTGGATTAGAATTAAAATCTGTGTTAGATTCCCGAGTGTATGTGTTGATGAATTGTTTAGCAAATTCATCAGCAATTTTTTGAGAATTGGTGATAAGTTCATCATTTATATTTATTGTGGTGGTTGAGTTGATACCTGGTTTTAAAGATTTAATGTAGTACCAAAATTTTTTGGGGTTATTTTTAATTTTGTCATTTGTTGATTGTTACCATGTGTATTTTTCTGATTTTGATATGCTTCGCTGTGCATCTATAGTGTGAGAAGAGCTGGTAAAATCTGGCATCCTAAGTTTTCTTAAAATTTTGTGTTAATATTTTTTAAAACTGTTATGTTTTTTGAGAACCAAAAAGGGTATTTAGGTGGTAGTGGTTTGTTAATAAGAATTGTTTTGGACATGGCATTGGTAATGGTTTTGATTAGCAAATTAACTTTTTCATGTACATGTGTAAGATTTAAAAGGTTTGACCACTCATGTTTTTGTAGTAATAGGTATAGTTATGAGTAGTCACCTCTGCCAAAATAAAGTTTAGAATGTCTCGGAAATGATTGTTTAGTTAAGGTTAATTCAATGTTAATTAATAGAGCAGATGTAATAGTGATTTGGTTTAGAATAGTGAAGTTATTGGGACGTGTAGTGTTCATTTCCAACCCAAAGGTTTGGTTGGCAGAAGCTACAAAATCTAAAAGCGCTTGTCATTTGTCTTGAATGTTTTTATAAATAACATCTTGTGTATTATGGTTGGATGACCAGTTTATTCCGGGCACTGCAAACTGCGTGATGCGGTTGAAAATAAGTTAGGTAATCTTGCACAGTTGTAGATGGAGGGGCGTAAATTGCTGCTAGTAACATTTTTGTGTTAGAGTTTATTGTGAATTATAACCATAGTGCATCAATGTTTGGGAATTCAAATAAAGAGAGATGTCTTGATTTTGGAAATGAAGTCTTCAAGCCGATGTGGACGATGACGCCATGGGATTTTGAGGTTAAATTTTGATTGTTATCAGATCTGTAGATTGTGTAGTACGCTGGAAAATAGTGAAAATTAATACTTAGGTTGTTTAACTATGTTATAGTAAGAGAAATTATCTAATAGTTGTCTGTTACACGTTTTCTGCAAAGGCAACCTTCGCACATTTTGGTAATAGACTTGAAACTGTTTATTTGTGGTGTTTATCCTGTTTTTTTTATTTATCCCTTCGATCGAACCAGGACTAGATGATTTGGTTGGCATGTTATTCCTGCCGGATGCTTCTAAGGTGGGAGAGCTCTCTGTGTTGGTTACTGTAGGAGAAAATAGTTGTTCGTTCTTGAGTGGATCTTTGAAAATGTTGATAAGAATACCTGCTGGCCAGAACATTGAATTGTAGTTGGCATCAAAATCTTTTTCTGCCACTCCTACGTAAAATTATATGTAGAAGACATGCCTTGTTTTGAGACGAGCTACTTTGACGTAGTCTGTGTTAACTTCAGATTGAATATAAGAGGTAATTTCTGTTTCAGTAACTGTAGGTTCAAATCTGGTGACAAAAATGGATTTTGTACGTGGAGGAGCTTTTTCGCAACCACTTTCAAAGATGTGTTGCGAGCACCGAGTTGACTTGAGTTGGTTTTTGTACGCCTGGTGTTGTCCTTCGATACGGGTTTCTGTGAGCGTCGTTTATTTACGACTGTGAAGGTGTCATCATTGGTGAACTGCTTGCTCGGCTCCCTGTGTGGCTGACTGGTCTTGGTATTCTGCTGACTAGACGGAGGTTTGATGATCTCTTTACTGTTGATTGAAGACATCTGGGCATTGCTAGCTTGTTGATTTTTAACAGTCTCTCTGAAAGTATTTTTGGTTCTAACTGGGGAGTTATTGATATTACTACTATCAGTGTTATCGCCGCTGTTACCACCAAAATTGCCCTTTAAAATGTGAAGCTCCTTCCTCTGGTAATCAATTAGTACTTTTAAGATGCAGTTGTCGTTCTGTAGAGTTGTTACTTGTGATACGGGGCTATTTACTGTTTCCTGCAGAGTTGATAGAATGGTGGTGATGATGTTTTTTCCTTCTCCTAGTTTTGCAACCATTTCGAAGTTCATAATTGTCAAAATCGCTAACGCTGTTTTGCTTGAGGCTTCATCTAAGGCGCACAAATGTCGTTGAAACTTCACCACTTAATGTTGATTATTTGCAGCAAAATTTGCGTTTGTGCACTTCGGTGTTGATCAGAAAACCTTCAAAATTAGAATTATGTACCATAGAGTGCCATATTAATTATCAAACTATCGATAAACTGCGGACAAGGTAGCACGTGCGGCCGTCTCGGAAGGCTGCGCACTACGACTGATGTCAAATTTAATGTTTTTTGTAATTTTTCCCAAAATTTAGGCCCTTGGTGCGAACTGAAGATATAATGTATAATTTTTTTCATTATTTTTCTGTTGATTAGCATGCAAATACGCAACTTTTGAGTTCCATTAAAAATTGATACTCGAAAAATTGCCTTTTTTGACCCATCCTAATATTCATTCACCTAAAAGAGTTACCTCAAGAGACGATGATTCCGTTTAAGAGAGCTGTTTCCATTTGGGTTCATTGCATGCCTTTTGTATGAGCCTCTGCATGCTTGGGTGAGTTGCTGGCTCAGTTCTCTGTGGAGTCTTGATTGGGCTGATGAATGCACAATAGGCACTGAACAGTCCTATATGATACAGGATGGATCTCTGAATTCTGAACCCTGTACTGCCCAATCAGGGTGGGTAGTAAGGGTGTGCGACCAGGCACTTTCTGGGATGCAAAAATAAACTCTGCCAGTATGTACTCTAAGAATGGATGTGAGGTAACGTCGTTCCGTAGTGGCCTGATGTTTCTGTTCCGGTACCTCAAGAGTTAAAACTTCCTTAGGAACAATATTAATTATTAGGATTTTTTCCTCAGACATTTGACACTTGTGTTTAAATAAAAACAGTAGTTTCGCACTTGATGTTGCTAACGACACTGTTTCACAAGCTTAGACAATATTCACTGGCACTAATGAAACTGATTCCTTTACAATTAATACTATTATTATCATTATATACATGACTAGATACTCAGCCACGTGGTGACAAAATTTACAGACATGGAGCCTCATGCAATGTGACTTCTACGGGTCTACTTCTGGTTCCGTTTTCAGCTTACGACTGGGGTGCGCCGTGCTGCGGCCGATGATAACTACAGGTTGCGTTTCCTTTTATCCGTGCGGGAGTTAGGAAGTGTTCCGCATTCCATTTAAGAGAGCTAGGTATAGGAAGGAGAACTGTAGCTTCCTTGGGCTGGAAACAGTCCGAGTGGTATTGCAGCAAAGGAACTGTAGCTTCCTTGGGCTGGAAACATTCCGAGTGGTATTGCAGCAAGGGAACTGTAGCTTCCTTGGGCTCGAAACATTCCGATTGGTATTGCAGCAAAGGAACTGTAGCTTCCTTGGGCTGGAAACAGTCGGAGTGGTATTGCAGCAAAGGAACTATGGCTTCGATGGTCAGGAAACATTTGAGTGGTATTGCAGCAAAGGAACTGTAGCTTCCTTGGGCTGGAAACATTCCGAGTGGTATTGCAGCAAAGGAACTGTAGCTTCCTTGGTCAGGAAACATTCCGAGTGGTATTGCAGCAAAGGAACTGTAGCTTTCTTGGTCAGGAAACATTCCAAGTGGTATTGCAGCAAAGGAACTGTAGCTTCCTTAGGCTGGAAACAGTCTGAGTGGTAGTGCAGCAAAGGAACTATGGCTTCGATGGTCAGGAAACATTCTGAGTGGTATTGCAGCAAAGGAACTGTAGCTTCCTTGGGCTGGAAACAGTCAGAGTGGTAGTGCAGCAAATGAACTATGGCTTCGATGGTCAGGAAAAATACCGAGTGGTATTGCAGCAAAGGAACTGTAGCTTCCTTGGGCT
>PNEQ01117221.1:0-12631 GCA_003012365.1 Medauroidea extradentata | reverse complement strand
TCCATGAATATCCTCGAAATTTATTGAAATAATTAATAATTTGAGTCTGTATAAGTAGTGTATAAACATTAGGTCAAAGAAACATTCTAATTGCCTTAAAAAAAAAAGTACATGTCTTTAAGGATGTTTATTTTATTGCTGCTGCAAAATCATTCAAACAAATTTCACATTCAAATATTATATTATTTAGTTAGAACTGTTTTAAATTATGGTGGTTGTTTTTGCCACATGTGACACATTTAATACTACTTTTCTTGAAAATTATTTGCATTTTATTGTTAGTAGCATAAGGCTTTATTTCAAAGTAAATTTTATTTGTAACAAAACATTTCAATGGAAATCAGTCATCATCCACCAAAACAAATATGCACTCCTTTAAAAGACATTCTGTACACTGACATAGTTTCTGTGCGAACAGTTCATATCATTATTGAATGTCATTTCAATAGATATCAGAAAAATAACAAATACAGTAGTGATTCTACATATATATGATCAAATGAATTCACAAATTCTCTCTTCATTATACAATGATGCAAGTAAAACATTTCACTGAGCACATACATGTATATCTTAGTTTAAAATAATGGAACATAAGATACATTTTCCCTTAATATCCATATAAACATAAGTTTGTAAATAATTCAGTGTCTTATTGTAATTATGAGCATACTGTATTTGCAGTTTATTATTAATATGTTGGTCACGACAGCAAGGCCATAAAGTCAAATTAGGCAACCGCCTAGAGTACCAGGGGGTGGAATCACATTCGGCATCAGATCTAACACTTCACAATTAGATAATTAAAAATCAATAAAAATAGTATTTTCCATAATTTTTGTGGCAGTATACATATATTATTACCTAAGGGTGTGGCGGTCCCTCGCTATTTGATTGTTCGTGTACTCATTTGGATGTGCAAGTAGAGAAAAAAAAAACAAACTTGGTAGCAGTATTACCGCAGCATCACGTGCGGTAGAGCAGAGTTCTTATCTCGTGTTCAAGTTCATGGTGTTCCAAGTATGCGGGATTTACTGAAGTGAAAACAAATTTAAAGCGTTCCTTTGAATGAATGGCTTTACTCAGGCACTTTACATTTTTGTTTAACTGCAGCAAAAAAAAAAAAAAAAAAACGGAACAAAACAAACAAAAGAAAAATATGAAATAGGCCACCGGTGGGTTACTCAAACATGAGTACACGCAAAACAAATTAAAACCAAAGCTTAGTGAGAACTAGTTGGCCAGGCTTGGCCAACACAAAGGAGTTCCTATGTTAGCGCGCGCCATGCCCGATTGTGCCCTCCATCACGAATCACAAACAAATAAAATTAGACCACTGGTAGTGGTCAAACTTTGATAGCCTTTACATTACATTACTCGCGCCATCGGAAATCTTCAACTGAAACCTGGACGGCTGGCCAAGTGCCTTGGTCCGCATTTCAGCGAGCGCGGACTTACACGTCTTACCAAGTGTGCTGATTGGAAACGACTGGGGCGAGAGCTTCGGTAAGCGCGCCCATGCGCACCACCGAAACTAGCGCCACACGGCGGCCACTGCGAGGGACTTCTCTGATTATTACAATAACTTACAAATTATACTTACAAATTATATGTAAAAGCGAAATGGAAACATGGTGTACATACATGCAAAATGTGTACATACATTAATTTAAAATTACTCAAAATTACAATATTTCAGCAGAAATCTGTCAAATACTGTTATCGAACCACTGCTCATTCCAGGGCCGCCGGAATTGACTGACTAACCAGAACGTTCCAGACCGATGTCGGCCCAGCGCATTCCTGAGCAGCGCCATCATGTCTGCGTCCAGGTGCCTAGCCTGGGCCACATGCTAAACGTAATTTTTACAGATATAAACCAAGGCGTCATAGTTACACAAAAAAGTTACTTAGATAAAATGTTACAAATTAAATTCTGATTAGAATGACACCAAACAAGGCATACTTATGACAGAACAATTAAAATATTAATTTAAAAAAACTAACTAGCCACAAATTTAACTATGCACGTCCTATTAACCCTAAGTAACCCACCGCAACGGTCGTCAACATCGTATAGATCACCATCAAAATACAATATAAGGTTACAGAACTGACAATGAAAATAAAAGCTGCTGGCAGCTATTAGGAAGTATTTAACTGCTGGGCCCAGCGTTCATTGATGAGCGGTCTTAAATGACTTCGCAGAGTCACAGTCCCTCTTTCAAATCTTGAAGTGTAGAGTAATATCAGATATGAAACAAAAAAATAAATTGATGTGACAATAATTTAGATTCTGATGAGAACCGACGCACTTCTGCACTGCACACGCTACAAAGAGGGGGCAGCCCTAACAGCCTAGACTGGGTAGTCAGCTATACGTACACACATTTCTTCTTGAATTACTTGCTAGCACTTCCTGCCCTATCCTTGATATAATAGGCCTCACTAAGCCGCAGGTTTGTGGGCTAGCTTAGTTGGGTGCTGTTTAAAAACACATGTTAAGCACAGAACAAAATGTGAGCAAAATAAATTGAGTTATACACAAATTAAAATAAATGCATAAGAGGAAAATAAAAACTAGGACACCAAAAAGGCCAGGTACTTCACAAGGGGGTAATTATTTTGCATTGCAAAAATTACATACTGTAATTACATGTTTGGGATTTTCAGTAAGTTTCACTATGTAAATTCTTCTTTCTTATTCCACAAGCAAGAAAAAGTAATTGTTGACTACTATAGAAGAATTTTTTTCCATTTTTGTAAACTCTTGTTTTTGCTAGCTATTGCATTGTGAGTTTTTGTCTTTGTAGATTCAAAAGTAGTTTTGGGTTGGTTCCTAAAAAATACTGCTTCCAATTCCATCGATTCTCAAACTTTGGATTTGATTTTTCTATTCTTATTACGATACTATGGTATTGTCAAAAATTTTTTTTTTAACTCAATTTATTTTCATGTCCTCGTAGTCACTTTGAAACAAATTATATCCTCACAGAAAGTCAGTAAATGAAAATTATTAACCTCATAATATTTGCACAGCAATAAAACTCAGTTTATTACATACTAAACGAATTACAGAAACATAGGTGCTCACACCGGTGGCATAGCCAGGATTTTAGTTTTTTTTTTTAGGAATTGGGGGGGGGGGGGCATAGTCATCCATCCCCCCTATTGAGGGGGGGGTCTGGAAAAATTTGGATTTGAAGGCGCAAAATTTAGACTATTTTAACAGTTTTCCTAGTAGAAACATATTATATTAAAAAAATCTAACACCATGCCATGTTTTATGTTGATTTTTTTATTTTTTTATTTTTATCATGTTAGCAGTAATTTAATTTTTGAAACTCTCTTAAAGTGTGTCTCCAATGACAAATAGAAGGCATGTGAGAGTGCTGCATGGCAATGTAGGAGGCGACATATAAGATATCTAACTAGGCGCGAGCATGTGTGACCTTGCCAGCTGTGTACAGTTTGCTCTCTCACTCCCGTTTCCATGTTGTGCGCTGGGCAAGGAACGATCGATAAAGCACGCCTCTCGTCCCAGCCACGAAACTTAGTTCACATAATTACCTAAGAAAAAACTGTGCTTAATGTAAATACTGTATGTTCTACATAAAAAAAATTGATATTTATACTTACTTATATGGTATTTATTTATTAATAGAATTTCTGGAAACTTTGCTGCAGCACCTCGAAAGGCACGTCCCTCACCACTGGCCATTAGTAGCGTGTCTTTATTATTCTTCCAATCTCGAACACACGATTCGTCGACATAGTATTTTCTTCCCGCAGCATTGTTACCGATCTCTTCCGCTTCACTGATAATCTTTAATTTTTCTGCGTGTGTGAATGAACGCAGCCTTTTACGACTCATCTCGATACTTTCAGCCAATACAAGTGTGAAGCCACTCAGGACTTAACGGTATGCACTTCGCTTCACTAAATCACCCTCGAGATAGTTTGTGTGCAGCAAGCTGCAACGTGACAATCCCGAGAGCAATGTGACCTTGACTGCTGGTTCTGTAGCCCACCCCATACTCTTCGCTCCATCCACCCATCCCATCTTCAACCACCTGCTCATTCCACATGGTTATCATAGCCATTACGTGAATTTATTAAGGCATTTCACATTAAACAATACCATGCAGCAGGATAAAGTCAGTTTGTACTACGGCAGATTGCCGGCGTGGTGACTCTTTTCATCAGAGTGCTAAAACTGCCCAAGTGCAGTTTGACCCACATACCACCCCTACTTTTACAAACTTATCTTTTGGAAAAATGGTGTGGGCGTTACCTGGGTATACAGTAGACGCCTGTTATAATCTCCCCGCTTATAATGTATTCCTGGTTATGATGTTACCTTCACTTGGTCCCTAAAACTGTTTCACAATAGACACTTACCCTCTTATAATGTTTTCCCATTTATAAAGTAGACATTTTTGGGTCCCTTCAGAAATGTTATAACAGGGTTCTACTGTACACGGTAACATGTCACAAGGATTTTGTTTTACACTAAACTGCAGAAACCACTATTGAGCCTGGCGAAACAGTACAGTAACAAAAAACCGCGGCGGGATGCAACTGCTATTAAGTCTTTTATGGTAATATTTTAATGTCAAATATGTTTGTATGCTTGAAGTTAGAATTGTTCTGAGTACTTAATGTTTTGATGACACATGAACTTAAAATAAATATGTGTTGTGTGGACTTTTCTGAAACAGCATAAAAATTCAAGCAATTTTGGACTCTTAGAAATTTTACGAGAAATTGATGTTTTAAAAGTTACGACAGTTGGAAAGTTCTTGGTGTTTATTTTGAAGATACGAAAATTAATTCGGTCAGTCCGGCCATGGTGCCGCGGGGCGACACCAATAGGGGTTCACAGAGGGTACTGCAAGGTGTACTGCCGGCAATGTCTGATGCCAAACCTTTATTTAATATTTTTTATTGTAATAATCATCCAGTAACATAGTGAGATACATCAATGTGCTCAGCAGAATTTTGCTGATTTTTCCATAACTTTAGTTTGTTTAAGTTTATTGTAATTTGTATCCACACCAGTTATTTGGTCTAACTAGAATGTTATAGAACATTTTACAGGAAGGTAAGCCGCCATGACCTCTTCAGACACCATTGCGGTTACCGAATAGGGATGTGCCAAACAGTTATTTCCGTGTAACATGTTCCAACGTTCCCGTTCCAAAAAATAACATTTTCCAGTAACATGTTATTTTTGGAACGTGTTACTGAAAACTGTTCATCGAGACTACTTGTAACTTGGAACGAGGTTTCACACGTTACAAATATTTGTAATGAAATTTCGTTCGTGTGCTTGAAACGTAACAATGTATCAAATTTACTTGGTTTTCTTAAAGTCAAGTGAAGTATAAATGCAACTGAAACTGTAACAGTTTTTTTTAAAGTTAATAGTTGAGCTGTAACACAAAGATTTATTACGAAGGTTACAAATTGCTAATTTCCTTTCGGAATCCGAAACTGTGTAATAAGCTCACAGGTGGCTTGTTTTTTGCCTTTTGCTCAATTTACAAACGTTACACACACAAAAACAGTTATTGTAAAACAAACACTGTTATATATTAAAACGACTGAGCACGGAGTGTTTTAAAAATATAACTGCTATTCACGTGGAACAACAAACGCGGCAGCAGTCAGAAGTAACACAGTACAAGTAACGTCCTGACATCAAGTCGTTCCAAAAAATAACTCTTATGCATGTGCAGTAAGGATCTAAGTGCGCGCGCATGTGTGTGTGGGTGTGAGAGAGAGAGAGAGAGAGAGAGAGAGAGAGATATGACTTAAAGACGGAGAAAGAGTTATCCAAAGGAGGAACTGTGCGCATGCGCGTGCTGGGTTAGAACAGTTTCACGTCCCACATAAGCTATAACCAAGTCCTTTTAAACGTTCCAAAAATAACAGTGTCAATTTCAAAACGTGTTACTCGAGTAACATGTTCCAAATTTATAACAGTTATTTTTAACGGTTACGTTAAATAACGCCCATATCTACTACCGAAGCTGATCACTTTGTTCTGGACGGTCGAGGGAGACGGACGTGTGTGGCGTTGTGTGAATTTGGCACGTGATAAGAGTATCTAGCAGAGGGGCATGAACGAGAGCCATGGGGCCGCGATGGAATGCGGTGAAAAGACTTTCTAGTAGTTTTCATTATTAATTAACATTTTTATATTGATGTGAACTTAAAGCGAGATTGACCACATGGCCGGCCCACTATCGGTTATTGAGGTTATGTTTTAGTTCAGTACGTGCTAGTTTTCTTTCTTTGAGTTTTGTTTAGTTAGGTTCAATTAATTTTCTGCTTTGTTTTATGTTGGTGTGAAACAGTGTGTGTAACGATGTAAACGCGGTTGCGTCACTAATTGAAAGAAAAGGTGATAAAAGTGGGCTGTTGATTGAACCATGTGTTTGACTACCGTTCAGTATGCATCCACCCTTCGATACCACGTAGAGCCCCTGAGATTAGAGCAGCTTACCGCTGAGTGGAGTATAGTACCATCGCACCAGTGGCATCATATCGGCAGCAACAAGTGGGCTGTTGATTGAACCATGTGTTTGACTAATGTTCAGTATGCATCCACCCTTCGATACCACGTAGAGCCCCTGAGATGAGAGCAGCTTACCGCTGAGGACGGAGCATGTGACCGAGGACTAATGTGTTTACATCTTGATATTGTAATAATATGAGTGGAGTATAGTACCATCGCACCAGTGGCATCATATCGGCAGCAACAAGTGGGGAGGATCAGTACCACCACAGTTTCTTACAAATGCTATAAATTATTTAAATCAGTAAATACAAAGCAAAACAATTCACGACAGAACATAACTAAAGTTTCACCATAAATTAGCTTAATTTTGTACACAATTATCGTTCCTTCTTAACGAGCACGTAATAATAAAACATTTGAAGCTCTTAATACAGCCAATTGCAACTTTACTAGGCACATACTTGCAGTGGACAGTAGTATGCTTTGCTTTTGAGTAAAAAATAAAAGTTGATATTTAGAAAAATAAGGGATAGAAACCACAAAATCCCTAAAAATTAAAAACTTAATTTTTATAATGTTTAATACGGCAATATCGATGACTCTATAATAACTGACCTAAAAAATACTCTTGTTTTAATTTCAAAATAATGTTAACATCTCTAAACCTATCACACAGAGATTTTAGGATGTCTGTTATTATAGAACCCTGGATACTGTCATATTAAAAATTATAAAATTTACAGTTTTAAATTTTGATTGAGTTTGTGTATTCTATCCCTCATTTTTCTAAATGCCAATTTTTATTTTTTACTTGAAAGCAAAGCATACTACCATCCAGTGTTAAATAAATAGACGTTCGCTAGTAAATTATCTTACTCTGCAAAAAAAATTCATTGAAATATGGTAAGTAGTTTAGATTTTATCGACGATTGAATATTCCAGTCGTTTGCTCGACATATTAAGGGGGGGGGGGTGTTAGGCAGTTTGATTGTTTTTCAGTTTTCGAGCCATAACATTTATTTAGATTTTACTATAAAGTTTTTCTCTTTGACAAAGCATAGGATACATTCTTGGTAAACTGCGTGACGTAAATAATAATGGCATCTTTAATTAATTTGTCATGCAGAATCATTGCAGGAGAATAATATGTTAACAAGATTCTGTTATTGTTTATGCCAGGCGGTTTACCAATAATATGTCATCTACCAGTACCCCTGAACTTTCCATATCCCTTAAATAGTAGAACTTCTTAAAGAAAAACTGTAAATAAATATGTAATTTCGTAGCGTCTTCATCTTTAGAGGAAGATGCCCTTAAAAATGTATGTTTATTAGGTTCAATCAGTTTGGATTGGGCATTGTTGGATGAGGAGATTCTGTTAGTTCATATGTAAGTTGGCCTAATTGATGGTTTCAGTTGAATTTAAAATACAATGTTCGAAACATTTGAAAAAAACTTGCGTGTAGGTCTAGAAGTTGAAACTGTTCTACTGCTACCTAATTTAGTAGTCTTACTCACACAATTTACTGAGATTAGTGAGTTCTTTGAGTGACATTTCACAACTCAGGCTCAATCACCAAACAAATTGTTCAAGAAACTTTACGAGATCTCATCGTCTCTACCTCTGAAGACACATCAAGCTCAAAAACTCAAATAAAAACGCTTGAAATCCTTCGCTTGACTAATTTCGGCTACTTTTTAAATATAAAGATTAAAAGGTATTTGTAAAAATTTTATTATATAACACGTTTGAGGTCCATTATCAGGGATTATTTTGACCCAGCAAAGTAACTTTATTTCACTAAAAATGTTAGGTTTTGTAGTTTCTCTAATACTTTTAACTGGAAAAACAATGTTATTTTTTAAGCACTCGACTCCAAATTATCTATTGACTTGATTTGTTTGTATGGACATACTCCATTGCGAAATAAATGACTGTCACAAGAAAACTAAAAGTAAAAATAAGACAAGAAAACATAAATAAGCAGAGTATGCTTTAGTCATCAGGATACATACACAACATGAAATTCCAAATCTGGAATCTGGTCAGATAAAACAAGGAAACAAACAGAAAAAAAACCTATATTGACATGCGACACAACGATGAGAACAAAAAAAAATAACATACAGAAGTTACAGCAAACGACACAACGATGAGACTAAACAAGACACAAAGATACTGACTGTTTGGAAAACTACTGTGTTTTATGTCGTCTCATCGTTTGTGTTGTTTGTTGTTTTTTCTGTTTGTGTCCGACATCTAACAAAGTGTCTAACAATGTTGTAGGCTGTAACTTGACAAAAAAAATATTAAATACAAAAATGTTTAATTTTTGTTTTTATACACGTCAAGTCATATTCTACGATATTGTTATACATTGTGAATTTTTTCGGTTTGGTGTGTCAGTTGGTTTTAGTGGCGTACATAAAACCGTAAAGTGCAAATTTTGACGATTACGACTCATTATGCAAAAACTATGAGAGATACAAATATTTCCTAAGATGAAGCATTAATCACAATTTACGTATAAAATAAGAAAAAAAAATATGTTACAAATGTAAAAATAAAAAAATGTGTTCAAAACTGAGGTGTACCATGCCCTTAACTGCCCATACATTAATGTAGTATAGATGATTCAGAATAAAGTGAACACTCAAAAAAGCCGTGATTAATTTCTGTTTTCTGCCAGTTTATATCTTTCCTGTTAATGTAAACATAAATATTGCCATGTGCTTTTATTTACTTAGGGTCTTGCAATGTTTACAAATACATTAAACTGCTCCGATAAATTTTAACTACAATATATACTCATTAAATGGACGGGACTGAATATAAGATATAATCAAAAATAATCTTGGTTATAAACTTATAAATATCTGCCAGTTAACGTCTTATAATACTGGTTTCTGTCCATTGACTAATTTATATAACACACACTATTGCCATAATTTACAGAATACAGATGGTTTCACGTCATTTAGGAATGATATTCATAGTAATTTCCAATACTTTTGAATGTGTATTGTAACGGGTCTGTATGGTTGGAGATAATGATGTTGGAGGTTATGAGGTCCCTGTTCGCAGCGCCAGTTGTAACGGGTCTCGTAGGTGTATGTAGATAGATAGGACTGCCACTCCTCCTCCTTATTCCTTGCAGCTACCTTCCATTAACGACAGCAGCTGATTATGGCGAGCAACAACTATGACAAGTCCTCCAGAAATTACAAATTATTTTTCTTTGGTTTTACATGCCCTGATAGCCAGAGGTATTTCGAACGGTGTTCACGTTGAGAGAAGACATTAAGAAAACAACATATGAAGAAAAGAGTTTCTGTTTATTATTATTATTATTGTTATTATTATTATTATTATTATTATTATTATTATTATTATTATTAATGGTTCACCTGTTGTACATAGAACAATCGTTGCTAGACCACTTAAAATCACTCTAGTAACCTTTTCAGCTTAAAAATGTAAACATTAATAGGTGATATCAGTGCTCGAATGGACGTAATCTAGAATGTTCGTTTAGGTCTTTCGGCAGCCGTGATAAGCCTCGGTTTGCTCAACCAGCAATGAAGAAACTACAGAATACACTTTGCTAAATTTCCCCGACGGTGTAGTAAAAACCGTAATATCCACTTGTGCACCCGTTTAGTACACCTACCTACTTGGATATACTAACTTAGTAAACAACCTATAAGGACAAAAGAGAACATTGCTGGCAATACCACCCACTTTACTCGCTAATCCTCCCTCTAGGCTTCACAGCCCCTCTCCCACATCTAACACCGCCCTCTTCCTTCCGCCATGACGCACCAACTAATAACCTCCCGGGCAAACACACTTTCTTTACACAGCCGAGCGGCGGAGTGATACATCAGGATCCAACTTGCTAAAATAACCGGTTAGTTTACATTTACTATGGAAGACAAGTATGTAACATGGTTACTGACAAATTTGCAAAGCATTTTGTTCCGCCATACCAGCTAAATATTCATTAGTTTATTAATTAGGGATGTGCAGCGTCATCAATCTGTCGCAGATCACCACCTTTTCGGAGTTTTGTTGCGCATGGCTCTACCACCCACGTCGATCGAGAAACGCCCTGCAGAGCTCACCGCATTCCAGCATGTCCCTGTACATGCCTCCAAACGGATGAACTCTGACCTGCCTGCCAGATAAATCCCATTCCAGGAGAAGCAAGCTAAGAGGCTACTTGAAATTTTAAAAAATCAAACCAGGCAAAATACAAGAAAAAGTAACTTCTGAAAAATGGCTTGAAATTAAATTAGCTTTAAAACGAGGCTAAATACAATATTAATCAGATAAAATTGACACGTAAAATTTAATACTTTTCTCTTGCCTTAAAAAGTTAAATTTTAAATTTTGATTAAAATTTTATTGTTCATTTCTCCACTAGCACCCCCGATTAATATGTTGGATCCCGCCGTATACATCCTTATACCTGGTTAAGTTGCCGTACTTAAATTGTTATAAACAATAAAAAAAATTAATTTAAACAAAAAGATTAAATGACTATATGATAAGTAAGAGACCAAGAAGGGCTAAGTGCCAGTGCACGTCACAGTATATACGCACAACGGACAAACACACGCAAATGATGCAACTTGGCGGAGTGGCGAAAAAAATGTGAGAACCTAACTTTTTTGCCACCTGTCGGTGGAATTTCGAATTGTTTGAAGCATGTAGCAAGCTGTAACGAGCAAGATGACCTGAGGTAGGTGATGGTGTGACATTATTCTGGTGCCAATTGAGTCTTTTATACTGTTAGTAGGAATATCAATAATATCATGAATAAATATTTTGAAGTATATTAAATACAGAAAGGTTTATTTTGTCTGATGTTCTTTCACTAATGTTGTATTCAAATAGGCAAATACACCGAACTACATGCGATGAATCGCTACCAACCATACAAGCAGTAAAGTAACTCTTGCTAATGGTGACTTACATGCAGTAACGCTTAGTGATATTTTTCAGAGGTTAAATCTTTAGCGCTCTCTTTATCCCGAATGACCTATAATTAATTTTAAACATTACCGGTACCATTACACCAGCATCATCTTCCTTTCCATCTTGCTTCGGCACTTTGATAAAATTTGACAATTAATTACTTCCTTTTCTTTTTTGTCACAAATGTCAAAGCTTTGTGCCACGTAACTTCACAAAAAATATAATTACATTATGAGCAGCGTAAAAATGGCTCGAAAAAACTAACGTGGCACAGACAGTTACAGCACTGCAGAAAAGATATATTCAGTCTACAGACCGAGGCTAGAGTAATGTCATGTGTATACCAAACTAGACACACTTTCTAGTTCCTCGTAGCAGGCAGTGCTGTTGTTGTTTGAAGAGAGTGGCTGAAGTGATATGTTCAGTCTACAGACCGAGGCTAGAGTTATGTCATATCATGTTAATACCAAACTAGACACACTTTCTAGTTCCTCATAGCAGGCAGTGCTATTGTTATTTGAAGAGAGTGGCTGAAGTGATATGTTCAGTCTACAGACCGACGCTAGAGTTATGTCATGTGTATACCAAACTAGACACACTTTCTGGTTCCTCATAGCAGGCAGTACAATTGTTGTTTGAATGGTGTGGCTGAAGTGATATCTTCTGTCTACAGACCGAGGCTAGAGTCATGTCATGTGTATACCAAACTAGACACACTTTCTAGTTCCTCGTAGCAGGCAGTGCTATTGTTGTTTGAAGGGTGTGGCTGAAGTGATATGTTCAGTCTACAGACCGAGGCTAGAGTTATGTCATGTGTATACCAAACTAGACACACTTTCTGGTTCCTGATAGCAGGCAGTACAATTGTTGTTTGAATGGTGTGGCTGAAGTGATATGTTCAGTCTACAGACCGAGGCTAGAGTTATGTCATGTGTATACCAAACTAGACACACTTTCTGGTTCCTCATAGCAGGCAGTACAATTGTTGTTTGAATAGTGTGGCTGAAGTGATATCTTCTGTCTACAGACCGAGGCTAGAGTCATGTCATGTGTATACCAAACTAGACACACTTTCTAGTTCCTTGTAGCAGGCAGTGCTATTGTTGTTTGAAGGGTGTGGCTGA
>PNEQ01117220.1:0-12508 GCA_003012365.1 Medauroidea extradentata | reverse complement strand
AGTCATACAGACTGCGCCTCGAGTGTCCACTTTAACCGTTGTCATATCGTCGTACCAGGTCTAAGCAGAACTGCACAAACGTGAAAGGTAAGTACTCATTTCATAAAACAAGCCCTCCACATCTCTGCTCAATAACAGACATTGTTAGTTTCGATGTAGAATAAAACCAATATACGTAAAAATAACAAACGTGACGGGATACAAATGAGATGCAGGTCGACCATTGCGTCTCAAAACAGAGGTGAAATCTACTTCCAATGAATCGTGGATAACGCTTAAACCGAAATAGATATCTAGGTGATTTTGCTACAGTATGAAATGAAAATGCATATTGCCTAATTTTTAAATTTTCGAAATTTAAGGGGGTGAAAAGCCGTAAAATGTGTTTTCAATGAACCCTCGATAACTCTTAAAACCGTCGAGATATCAAATTGATTTTTGCTTCAGAATGAAGCTTTCACATATCCTTAAAAAGTAGTTCCAGGATTTTTCGAAAACCAACCTTTAAGGGCATTACATAAACCGTGGTTTCAATTTATCCCCTGTATCTCTTAAAGCTATTGATATGATTTTTGAATAGGAATGAAGCTTATGTAAATACCTATAAAGCTGTGTGATTCCCCCCCCCCCCCAAATCGACAATTTAGGAGATGGAAAGATATAAAAAGTTCCAGAAATCCTGAAAAGCAGGGCAGACTACTGAAAAAAAATTTTAATTAGTTACTTTTTGTTTTTCTGTTAATAAGTATAACTCTTTGGACACAGGCCTGTATACATATTTAGTATCGCTTAAAAATTATCTGACGACCTATCTTGGCGAAGTTTTTTGGAAAACTAATAGGAGATCTTGGGTTCGAATTCCGCGTGGGGAATTTCTGAGATATATATATATACACATAGTGGCAACTGGCAGAAAAGTTAATTTTCTATTTGAGGTATGGAAATTTAAGGCTTGCGTTCCCTTGCGATGTAGGCACCCAAGGGGAGGAAAGAGGTAAAATACATTTTCCCGATATCCTCACATGTCATGAAACTAATGAGGTACCGTTATGCTTCGGTAGAGGATGTAAAAAGTGTTTTCGACATTTTCTCAATATCTTACTAGCACGATAAGCTATTGCTATAGTTTTTCCTTCAAAAATTCTACCCGGGCACTGCTCAGGCCGGGAGCAGAACTTTGCTACCCAAGATGGTGACCACCGCCATTGTACCTCCTTATAGATGAAAATTTGAATAGCTATAATTACGTTCGCCGCCCCGACCCATCCTTGGAGATTTGAGTTGTTGTGCCCCTGTTAAAATACACACAAAAGATTCCAACGGAGAAGTGGAAACGCCTGGCAGAAGGCAATACTTCATACATGCGGGAACACACGAGTTTCACACTTCAGCTAACACAATCATCAGACTACCGTGGCTTTATCTTTATCGCCGGGGCAGTGCTGCTACCTAGTGAGATGACACAAGCACTTGCAACTCTACTTGAGTATACAATCACCTAGATAGCGCCCACGCTGCATTTCGTTCTTACGCGCTAATACCAGATAATGTCATTATACTCCCCTCTTTATTCTATGTATATAACATTTCGGAAGGACACGCGCTGAAACAACTTTACCTTATCTAAGAACTTAATTTATTTGCCCAGACATATTACAATTATATCTAAACTCCTGTTTGTTTGTATTTAATATGTTTTACAAATTGCTGTAGCTGTCTACGTTTTATTAACATTTAGGCCTATTCGATTTTAAGGAGTATGAAAAGGCAAGGTGTTGAGTTAATGACTGCGGTACATAATCGTCGATAAAATCTCAATTATTCGTCATGCATGTACGGGATCTTTCTACATAGTAAATATTTAATTAATTTTAGTAATGGACGTCTGTTTACACAGCACTGATAAGTAAAAGGCCAAGAGCGTTTTACTTAGATTACAGATATGGGCATTCGCTCTCTCTTTCTAAGCACTGCCCTTGTTTCGGCGCGCGCTGTTGCCAAAAATCCCGAAAATTTGTCAAATTGTAACTTTGATCTTAAAATTTGTCTATATTGTACAGCACCAAAACGCGCTTCGGGTGATATATTTGATTGTTTATTTACATCATTCTAAGGGATTTAAAAAATTAGAAAACAAAGATTTTCAACTTAGTGCTGTTTTCATGCATCCTTAAATATATCATATCATAATTTTTTAATCAAAAGCAAAATCGTATCCAGTTTTTATGGTGTGTTATTTCATATATCTGGACGTCAATGGAGAAATCGAAAGACTGGTTTTCTTTTTGTTACTCACACATCAAAAAGTTGGTCAGTGAGAAACTTTTTTTGTATTGAAGTTAGATGACGGATGAGAGCGAAGTAGTTGTTTGTAATGAGCTAAATCTATTTTTAAAAGCAATCCCACCGCAATAGCTTTAACCGTGCTCTTGTTTATAGCTGTGAAATGTGTGGCGTATTACGCCATGCGCTCGCCGCACTCTCGTCCTGGGTGTCGCTCGAAGTATTGTCTGAAGAGAAAAAACCCTCCGTTACCATTACTGACTATGAGGATTTGTCTGGAATGGTTAATAAATAAGATACAAGCTTCCTTTAGTCAGCAGTTTTCTTCGTCCCGTGTCTTAATATGTTCAGGTGTGAAACTACAGTGTCTCGCAGCCAAGCGATTCATTGTATATGGAGACTGATTTCGAAACAAAAAGATCGTGTGTGTTATTTCTTATTAACTTTTATCTGTACGGAAATCAAAACAATTGAATGCACAATATAGGTAGGCTACGAAAAAGGGGGCGAAATATTGTCTTAATCTCATTCCAGTAATTTTCACATACTATTAAGAAATGGAAGTTCCAAACAAATAATGTACGCTCATTGGAAGAAACAACAGAAACACAGAACATCAAACTAATATGCAAAATTTAAAACCATAAAGGAAAGGTAAACAATTATAATTCCCGTAAAAAAATGTATGGCCATGATCCCTCTTTTATACTACTTGTGTAATAATTACTCTTTTAAAATCCTAAACTAGAGCAAAATATTAAAATATAACTGCAACCAAGATTATTTGCAAGGTTTTACTACGTCTTCTAATTTTTTAAGGACAAAAAATTTACCTGGTTTCGTTAATAATGTAACTATCTTCAACTTTATATTTTAATCTTGAAAAAAACTGCACAATACATAGAAAAACAAATGTAAACAATACTGGAAAACATATTTTTAATATCTGCTCCAGTTTAGGCTTATAATATAATAACCACAAAAGTAGTGGAAATTATGTTTGATAACGTCCCACTCTCCCACTTAAAATGTATTCTTAGCAGACTAAACAAGTGACAAAACAGGCATATTTTCCAGTTCCCACACGACATTGGTTTTGAATGATCTATTTCATAATAATCAACACTACCCCAGCCACATTTTTGTCTTCAGACAGACGCTATTTAAATGGAAGGTATATTTTGTTTTGTCAGCAGTAACTATAGTGATTAAAATGTATGTGATAATAATTGTGTCTTTATTAGGCGCCTGTTATTATTCATCTGGTGAATTCACATCAGTTGAGTGTGTGAATTGTTCTTGATTTTAAAGGTATATAAAATGTAATTAATAGCATATTTTGAAGCGTGATGTTATACAAATCGTAATATCAACTAGAAAAATACAAAATGTAATATTTTAAAACTCAAAATTGTGAAGTAGTACATCTCCCGAACTTCGTAACGCGGTTGCGATCTGGCAACAGCGCGCGCCATAATCCCTGTACTGCAATCTAAATTTGGGACACTATATCTAAAAACTTCTTCTGCAGAGGTCACAGGTGAAGGGTGACATGAGGTGAGTATGGAGCAGCGCCGGAATGAAGGGGCGGGGGAAACGGGAGATCCCCGAGAAAACCCGCGGACCAGAGGCATCGCCCGGCACGATTCACACATGAGAAAATCCGGGGACAGACCCCGCCGGGAATCGAGCCAGGATCGCCTTGGTGGGTGGCAAACGGTCTGACCATTCGGCCACCGCGGCTCCGCCTTTCTAGAAGATATAATTGACAACTAGGAGCCATATGAACAAACATCCGAGCCTAAACACTTTATTACATAAGTGCATTATATATTATTTTGGAAAGTATACGTTACAACAGAATCTATAGATAATGTCAGTAAGAACCTCTTCCTCCAAACTGCTGTCGGCCGCTTTTCTTCCTTCGCTGCATATTTTTCAGATGTTTTATGCAAAGTAAAAATTTTGAAAATAACTTGATAAAATATTATATACATTTCAAACGCACTTTCACTTTACCTTATTTATCAGTTCTAAGATCGTAAAGGCGATACATATCTACTGACTTTACCGTTTCCTTCTCCAAACATCGTCGATGTTATAAACTTTTTTTTCTTCCACAAAGGCAGTTTAAAATTTTTCTGAACGGTAATATCTCCCAACGCTAACTCATTATACTAATAAAAATATTGAAAATAGTGGCTGCAGAGGTGAGAAGATGTAAATCTGCACTTGCATATTAGATCTAAAAACATTTTTTTTCAACCTTTACTTACCTGCAAATGTAGGATTGTGCCGACTTGCACATTTTCCATTCTCACGTTTACTGTACAATTATACGTACGAACTCTCTTCCATTTTCTACAATTCTTAGGCGTATAAAGTATCAATTTAAATAAACATTATGAATTTCAATTAACGCATAAGATTTTCATACTGAAACTATCTCTGTAACTTCAGTTGCGCGGATATATTTATCTATATCCTCACAATTTTTCTCATGTTATACATGATTTTGAAATAATTGGCTACAAATCAATTTACTTCAGTTTTTATCACAGGATGTTTGGGTACAAATAATTAATTTTTTTTTTTATATTTAAAAGGGTCTTACAAGTGTTCTTTCGTAACTACAGCATTACCTTGGCGTCCTAGACTCACACGTTACTCCTCCCCCTTCCTCACACGAACTTACCCTCCCCACCCTTCACGCTCTTACCACCCCCCCCTCCCTCCTCCCTCACCTGCAGAATTACTTCTCATTCAGAGAAAGAAGTGTAATCTTCCTAGGGCACAGCATGTGAAAAGGTTTTCTGAAAAATAAGGGAAGAAATTACCGTCAGGACACATATGAGAAGTATTTTGTATGTAATGAGGAAGCCAATATCTACTTAATGTTGAACACAAATTTTACCTTACGAAATTTTTGTTAGAATAATAAGTTTTATGACTTTAAAAAGAGACAATATTCCATTCTTATAGATTTATTAGAAGTTTTAAAGCAATTGAATGGTTGCAATATTTAAAATAGTAGGGCGACATTTTACGAAAAATGTGTCTAGACGTGAGTGTCGTTGGAATATCTTCGTCACAAGCGACAATGTATTTTTATATGAAAGAGCACATCATAGAGAAATAAAAAAGTTTTGTTACCAACTTTGCAATAAGGCAGGTCGTCATATTGGATTAGTAAGGAAGAAACGGCTTAACTGACTTCTTGCATTTGTTTAAAGCATGGCAGTTCCATTCTATTTCCATTTAAATAACACATTTTTTATAATTTTTTTAAAATGTATGTTAAAAATATATTTTTTTTAAATGGTTAAAATGTTAAAACTCAAATTAAGATTAAAGTAATTCTGCAATAAATATTTAAGTATGCTGTGAAAAGGCCATCTAGGTTTCACTACAAGAATGATGCTCTCCCTGTATGTTAACAATAATTTATTTTTATTTTTAATTTATTAGTTTAATTTTACACAACACATCCCCATAATGTTTTTTTCTTCAATTTCTTAAGTTTATAAAGTATTTAGAGTAAAATATTTAAGTTGCAAATAAACAATGTTCACGTTCTATTGTTCAAAAATGAAACCAAATAAAACAGCGTGACACCATTTCCAGTTACATACTTTCTGACATATGTATTTCTTCATTTTCTGTTTAAAACAAACTTTCTCGAGATCATTCAATTGGCGAAAAGTGGTGAAATAAAAATGGAAATTTATACAAAGGTAGCATTACAGTTTTTTTTCACAACCATTATTGACACAGTAAAAAAATGTTTCAGCAAAAGCGTAATATAATAAGTTGTCATGCTATTTTAATAGGTGCAGAAACATATTTTCCACAGTTTTATTTTTTTTCGGGGCAGCGATAACTGAGCGGTCAGACGACTCGTCTCCCACCAGTAAGATTCGGGTTTGATCCTCGGCAGGGTTGATCCCTGATTCTTGGAAGGGGAGATACGTTGCGGATGCTACCATTGGTCGGCTGGTTTTCTCGGGGAACTCCCGTTCTTCCGCCCTTGTATTCCGTCGGTGCCCCGTCTGCAGGGACTCATGTCATGTCACCCCTCATTCATCTCTGGTCCTCTAGGCTGGGGCTTGCCATGAGCTGACACCCTGTACCGTTATTAGAACCATGATTGAAACTGTGCAAGGTGAATCCTTGTAGTGGCGCGCAGGCCCCTGGGATTATTACCGGTAATTTTTACAACAATAATAAACAGACTTTACATCAATAGTTCATAAACTTCTGCCATTTTATCAGTTCTTATGCTATTTTTATTGTTATTTTTCAGCACAAGTTTTTTTAATATAAAAGATATTTATTAATAGACTTCAACCTTTATTAGTAATTGAAGTATGTTCACGCAGCCTTTCTCTGCTTGCTGTACTTCATTTTATTTCACGTCTCTCAGTCCAGATAAGCGACCACATCCAGGCTGCTTCACAGCTAGCATCTCGCCACCTTGTAATACAACCCACAGGAAATAAAAACTGTACGTGCTTGAAGCCACGCCATGTTCACAGTGCTAGTACTGCTAGTGTTCAGCTCGTTTCTGCACCCTCTTTGGTCGTTTTGAACATCCCCGCGCGATCTAGCGGCCGCGATGTGAACTATCTTAGCATCACTATGTATTGTCCTGCCCTTTATTTCTGCTCTCTATCGTCTCTACTGGAAGAGACGTGAAGTTTCTCCGTGTTGCTCCTGTGTTTCGTGTAACTTTCATATTTCTTACGTCATGTAGTGTGAAGTATTTTGTTTGAGTGTAGAAGTGATTATTGATGCATTAAAGTCTACATACTTCAAGATGTAAGTCATCTGGTTTACCCTCCGAGGTAGCCTAAGTCACCCAACTGCGTCCACATGCTAAGCCCTTTGTTTTGTTTGCTTCGTGCGTTATATAACTCTCCACTTACTTTTATTTATTTTTTTTTTTTCAGTGCAGAGTTCCACTTCCACATCCTACGATCTAAGTATTCCACAATTCCACAGATTAAATATCGAAATTTTAAGTCTAAGTTTTACGCTTTACGTCTCCGTGCTCAATTTCAATTGATTATATATATTATTTATACCGGAACTCTCTTCCACCTGCAGTGCACCAGACTTTGGAGTTTGCTTCCTTGAAAACCTACGTTATTCCACCGTCGCTGTCTGGTATAGTTTCTACACGTCCTTACCCAGAACGTCTGCTCTGTGCTACTTTCAGCTAAGTTCGACACAACTATATCAACTTTTAAAAAAGCTGTACGTTTCGTCTTCAGCTTCACTCAACACATGGTTATCTACCTAACATCAGATTTTATTTTAATTTTATTTACACTGTCAGGGGAGCACTACAGGGAACATATTATCTTAAGGGTTTACTTGGCACTGTTTATTATTTGAAATTATAACTGTGCTCATACGCACTTTGTACCTGTATTCGTTTCCTATTTCTCAGTTTATTTTATGTCTACGAACGCCCAATGTTATACTTAATAATGAATGTGTTATTCATTCTGATTTATATGTATTGTTTATATTTTACAGTATTTCCTCTGGTTACTGATTTATTACATAATTTGTTGTGTTTGCTCGACACGAGCTGTTTATATATTTTGTGTCCGACGCAATTCAATTTACATATTTTATGGTAGCAGATATTATTATTAATACTATTCTATATACATTACGTAGAGAGGTGTGATAAACTTTCAACATAATGGTCATCAAAGTGACTTTAGAGAAGGCTGATGAAATGGTTCATTAATGTTATTCAGAAGTCTAGTTCGTACATTTACGGGGTGCATACTTTAACCATAGTCCAATTTGGTAATGTAAATATTCAGAACTAATTGCAGACTCTGGTATATTGAGGCATGTTAAATCCCAGAAAATAAAGGTCAGTAGAGGAACATTTTAACTCCATATGATCTTTGAATGAATTTTGCAGTGGGGGGTGTTTGACAAACTTAGGGGTTTTCTTGGATGTTCGCCACTGAAAGCGGATGTTTCTAAGTCGCAAAAAAAAACACAGTTACGTCTGCTGGAGTTACTCAGATTGTTCGTGCGACTGAAGTCGGGAGCAGGTACCAGTTCCCGAGACGTCGCATCTGTTGTCGTCGAAGGGAGCTTACTCCTTTTCATATAAGTTTGAATAAATTTGACAGCAACTTATGGGCAACACTTTGCAATATTTTGTAATGGCACTACACAAGACAATCTTTGCAGTACAAATGCTTAAATTGACATCTGAGGCTCATTTTGGAGCTAAAAATGTCTTGCATTGTGCAACAAATCACAAAACATTAAACATTATTTCCCATAAGTTGCTGTCAAATTTATCCTAACTTATATGAAACAGAGTATATCTCCACCTGTGATATATTCGTTTCCACAATCGTTTCTGTTGCTGTGTTCATTTTTGTTGTCCTTGTTGTCTTTGTCCATAATTGTCGCCGATTTCATGCACCTTGTTTTGTCCTTATCTACTTTGACTTTCGTTTTTCGTTTTTTATTATTTTTATAATGAATTTATTTCTATTTCGGAAATATTTGTATATTTCTTGACTGCAAACAGTATTTCTTCCTTGGTTTGTCCCTTGTTTTATATATATATATATATATATTGCTCATTTTCGCGTGCTACGTACTTTCATGTAACTGTGGGTTTTTTGCGATTCAAAATCATTCGCTACCATTGACGCATATTCAACCAAATATTTAAGTTTGTTATTTAACAGTAAGAACATGTTTCTGTTAATATAAACGATGCAGAGTATTATGAACTTCCGCATGCAACTAGATATTCATTATATTTGGTCAAGAAAATTTTACGTCACGTACCACGTCAAACACGACTTTTGCAGTTTCCTCTAAAACATAACTTTTGGTAACCATTAATTTTAAATTTATTTTAAATGCAATAATTGAAGCGTGTATGTGTAAAATGAATTAGTCTGAATGAGAGATTTTAATACTAATAGTTTATACAAAACAAGCATACAAGAAGCGTCGTATAACATTTATGATTAGATAAGAACGTACTCACTTATCCACCTAAGTAAATATTAAGCAGTTAACGAGCTAGTTAAACAATTTTCAGTAATTGTAGAACTCTAACACAGCTTTCATAATTTTTTAGTTTAGTGTTAAGACGGTAAGTAACTTTTCTTTCGGGCGTTATTTCAGAAAAACACACGGACTCATTACTGAGGTCGTAACCTTGAGTTCCGTGCGGTGTAGCTCACATTTAGTCTAGAATCCAGTTGTCTCATATTTTGTTTTGCCCCTGAATTTAGGCAATTTTAGGTTTTATTACATCTTTTTGGGCTCCAAAGCTACGCCTCCGTATGTCATTGTGACACTATTTTGATCTCACGAGATATCTAAGGAACCATTTTTCAGAATTACTTGATACTCGTTATAGGCCGTTCGGAATAAAGTGAACACTAACTATTTAGCCTTTGAAAAATATCACTAGGTGTTACTACATATAATTCAACATTACCGATAGTCACTTTACTGCTTGTATGGTTGGCAGCGAAATAACACAACATAGTCCCGTGTTTATTCGTATTTAAATACAACAATACTGAAACAAAATCAACCGACAGCGATATAGTTGTATTTTATATAATTAATAAACTTCTTTTTATCAAACTATATATGTACCTATCGACTGAACAATTTATCTTACATGCGCAAACATAAAGTGGCGTGTCCCAGGAGGTTAGACTTTTCCTGTCGTTAGCTGTTACACGCGGAAAGATACGAATTGGCTGGAAATAGATCTTTAGCAGGGCTTTTTCGAGTGCTCACTTTATTCCGAACTGCCTATACGCACATAATACATAGCAAGGCGATTTTGCGTTTACGTTTTTGCTAGTTTCATGTTCGTAGTTTCTATATGTTTGCTATTTCAACATTTTATGATCTCATGAGACATCTAAGGTACTTTCTCAGAAAGTTATTAAAATCAGTACTCATTAATTACTAAGTTACTTAATTTAACGTGTGTGTATTAATTTTATGCCGTCTTCATACTATGAAATGAGGATAGTTTAGAATTGTTTATAACACGAGATATCTAAAAGGCCATTTATATAATTTCACTTAACTCGTTAAATTATACATAGTTATTAATAAAGTGACAAGACTATTACGTATTTTGTTCATGCTGTGTTAACAGTTACATAGCGGCGGAAATTAATAAACATTTTCATGTGACACATCAACATGAACAATTAATCAAAATTTAATCTCACTCGTTACGCACGTATTGCCTATTTCAGCTACTTCACTTTTATGTGTTCTGTGCATAACGTATTCATTATTTAAAAATGTATGTCCTTAGAAATTTTTTTATTACGTAAAACTTGTGAGGATCATTTCCCAAAGTTTCTTTAAACTCGTTACATGTATAAAGCTAAGTAAGGCAACGAGTATTTAAAGTTGTTGGTACATGTTGTATTTAACAATATATCTTCCCGAATTTCGAAGATTTTACGACACGAAAACGTCGTTATAGTACATGTGTGTGGTGAACTACAAGACCGATAGAAAGCCAACTTAATATTTATCACACTCTACTATCCGACTTCACTCATTATTGTAGAAAGTACGCCTTGTTAAACGATAGCCAGAGAATAAATTAACGTATCATTTAATATTTCTATACGAACGTAAATGATTTTAACTTCTAGTATTAATTTATACCCATTTTGAGGTAAGTAGGTTCATTAATAATGCTACTAACTTATTTTTTTCTAACGTGAATCCTTTTAAAAATTGACACAGAAATAGTAGCTAACAGAAAAAGTGATGTTTGGCTTGGCTTTTTTGTTTTAATTAGCAATTCCTTTAGTACATGAATATACTTTTTACGAAACGCTAAATTCACCTTCATCCTCATAAGGTCTATAGTATGTTTTACCAGTATTATATAGGGCTAATGTCTTATTTATTAAACCCAAACTAATTACAGTTCATAAATACATTTTTGCAGTTAAGATTATGTTATCATCTAACTACATTATTGGCAAACTTATTTCTAATAGTATCGTTTGTGAAACGTTATGTCCCAACTGTTATTGCGAATCGCACTGGACAAAATATCATCCCTGACTATTCAGTGACCTTACTATAATTGGGTCTCAACAATTGTTGTATATGTAAAAATACATTGGATGTCAAAATTCATCATTCCCATTGATCTGCAACTAATATCAGCTACAATATGTTCAACTACTCAACTTTTATAGCCATAAAATAAAGGGTTAAGTAATTAATAGCTAACGATGCAATACTTTTACTATGTAACATTAAAAAATGTAACATGTTAAATATTCACTGATATTATTAAAACAAATCTAAATGTGACTTCTTTATTTATAAACAAGAATGATACCTCTGTACAAGTAATGACTGTAAAATTCAAAGGGTTCGATTATATGGAAGATGATTTTGTTGTTGATCGTGCTGGTGGTGTTCCAGAAGGCGGTGGCCCTGAAGGACGTGTCCCCGAAGGTGGTGTCCCCGAAGGTGGTGTCCCCGAGGGAGGAGTGCCGCTCTGTCCTGGTTGTCCCCCAGGTGGTCCTCCTGGTTGTCCGCCTTGTTGTCCACCACCTGGTTGTCCGCCTTGTTGTCCACCACCTGGTTGTCCGCCTTGCTGTCCACCACCTGGCTGTCCACCTTGTTGTCCACCACCTTGTTGTCCACCTTGCTGTCCACCTTGCTGTCCACCTTGTTGTCCACCTTGTTGTCCACCTTGTTGTCCACCTTGTTGTCCACCTTGTTGTCCACCTTGTTGGCCTTCTTGCTGTCCACCACCTGGCTGTCCACCTTGTTGTCCACCTTGTTGTCCACCTTGTTGTCCACCTTGTTGTCCACCTTGTTGTCCACCTGGTTGTCCACCTTGTTGTCCACCTGGTTGTCCACCTGGTTGCCCACCTTGTTGGCCACCTGGTTGCCCACCTTGCTGTCCGCCTTGTTGGCCCCCTTGCTGCCCACTTTGTCTAATATCGAACATTGGTTTTTTGGTTGTTGCAGGTGGTGTTCCTGAAGGTCGTGTTCCTGAAGGGGGTGTTCCAGAGGGTGGTGTACCCGAGGGAGGAGTACCACTCTGTCCTGGTTGTCCACCTGGTTGTCCGCCTTGTTGTCCACCACCTGGTTGTCCGCCTTGCTGTCCACCACCTGGTTGTCCGCCTTGCTGTCCACCACCTGGCTGTCCACC